>JAVTVY010026860.1:0-113286 GCA_036873755.1 Hanleya hanleyi | reverse complement strand
ATAATAGTCCATAGCTGCGTGCATCGCACTCGTAAGGTACTTTCATTATGCAAAGTGGGGAGCACGTGCTTGTCGAAAATGAAGTGTCAGCACCACTTTCCCGCGTTCGAATGCCGCCGGTCGTCCCGTGTCATCTCTTATATCCACCGTGATCGTGTTGATGTGGGTTTGTCGTACGGGCAGGTAGAGCATGTGGGTGAAACTGTGGGTGACTTGATCGCCATACTTATTTTTAATGGGCACCACCCGTAACAGAGGTATGTTGATATCGCCCACGATGTGGGTGTCCACCACGTCCGAGTAGACGTAGAGTCCGTACATACCCGACTTCATATCCATCGGGATCTCGCCTTGGTGGGTGGTGGGACCAGCGAACGTCTGTAGATCGAAGCCCAGCATTTGCTGTAGGATAGGACTCAGTACGACACTCGCGTTGGCGGTGACGGTAAGCTCTGCCTTGTCGTTGTGTGCGTTGTAATCGAAGTCCACGTGATTCTTGAATGGATAGGCTTGGATGGGTTTTGAACTATTCGTGACCTGCCGTAGAGCCTTATAATGCAACAGTCTTGACAGCCCACCGATGAACTCCTTGGGCGTATCGTATTGGCCTTCGGGGAGGGTGAGTCGGGTGTCTTTTCCTTCGTAGGTCACTTCGTACCACACTTCATTGGCTCGCACGTTGTACCACGAGTAAGGGTATTGGATATCCACAAGGCCACATTCCCATCGTCCAGGTAAATGCAACGGTTGCGGTAACTGGGTCACGTACTTGGCCACGGTATTGTCAGGAAACACATCCAGCGAACTGTTACTGGGTAGGGTGTGGTAAAACATGACGACTGAGCTGCCCTGCTGCTGCTGTTGGTTTTAATAGGTGTTCCAAGCCTTGGGCGGTTGTGTCCGGCGTCGTGTTCGTCGCGGTGACTTGCTACGTGCCACGGCTCTGGAGATGTGGGGTGTCTTGATCAAGGGTGGTTTTTTAAAGGCACGAAAATAAGGTGCCCGTTGTGGTGGTGTTTTGGGGGGTGACTCCGGTTGCCATTCGGATTCCCAAGAAGGTAGTGGGCCACTCGGCGATTGCTGGGTTTGCTGCATAAAGGCCCAGCGGTGGGGGTTCCCCACCAATTCCTGTGGTACATGCATGTCTTTCAAGCCTTGAGCGAAGACCTCCCATCCTCGAGGATCCGTGTGCGATCTGCGTTGCCGCATCAGGTCATTCACTAAATCCGTCATGTGGGTGCCGGGGACCACCTGATTCTGTACCAGGAGTTCGCCTTTATCATTCCAAGTCATGTTAGGATTCTGTTTCATCTGTTGTAATACCAGGCCAGCTTGTTTCTTGAACGAGGCAGGTACACTCTTCAGGACTTCGTCTTCCACCCACTGTGGGGCTGTGGGTGGTACCCCTGGTAATGGCGGCTGCTGGAGCGGTGCTGAGGTCGGCGGTGTGTCACGTGGTGGTGGTGGTGGTGGTGGGGTAGAGAGGGTTTTGTATTGGTCCATGAACGTCATGTACCGTTGAAGCGTCTCATTGTACCGTTGTACTTTCTCACTGTCGCTTAACGCCGGTCTCTGTAAGATCTGTTGCATCTCTCCATCGAGGCTGTTTATGGTCTTCACCGTAGGTGGGACAGGGTAGGGTGATTGGAGGTTTTGCAGGAAACGAGGTTCGACGAGGACCATTTTTTTGTGTGGTTCATTGTCGGCCGAAGAGTCCACCCAATACTGGACCCAACACAGAAGCGGCCAACGGTGCTAAGATGGCCCCGAGAAAGCCGCCTTTCTGTAACACCTGTTTCTTTTGTGTTTGTGGGATCCGCTTCTGGACTAGGGTTCGAAGACCTGTCTTATGCTTGGCCAACTTGGTCTTCTGAGCCGGAGTCAGTGGTACGTTGCCTTTTAACAGGTTGTACCCGATCTCGCACAGACAGCGTACAAGGTCAGGGTCCGCACCGCGTACAATGGTTCGGACTAACTCGGGAGGGGCCGTCTTCAATACACGCGCAGACATCCTGTACAACTAATGCTAGAACCCACAACTCTGCTCCTTTTATCTACTTCAGAGAACATAACCCTGCTGTGGTATTCATTCTTTTTATTATTCCCCATCATCAAACACACAGACCCAGCTGGGGGCGCCGCTGTGGGTGTGTTTACATTATTTTTGCATGTACACGTGGTGGGTCTCTCCGGGAAAGATGCCGGTCCGTAGTCGAAGGTGGTCGGGGGTGGCTTGCTTGAGGTCGAAGAGCATATACCCGTGCTGAGGGTTGTGGCATCTTTGAAGGCTTCCAACGCAAACGGTGTGCGGCCGGGATACATCTGTCTCGCCAGGTGCAGCAGTTGAGTGGTATCTCTCGGGTTTTGAAGACCACCAGGTAGTGGGCATTTAAGCTGATGTTCCTATGCCTCTTGTTTTTGCATTGAACAGATTCTGCACAATGTAGATGATGCTGAGCCGTCGATGATGGCTGCTCTTGGTAGCAGAGTTGGGTGACCCCGCGCATCCGTCTCCGCCATGAGATCATCCAGAACCACCAAGGTGTCGGGTTCCAAATCGGCCAGGTTGGGTAGGCCTTCCACGAACGTGATAAGTACTTGCTGCATACGCTTCCTGCCATTCTCCGTAACACCACACGACTCGGGCAATGGGTGGGGTGATCATGCTGTCGGCGCGTTGAAGGAGCTTCCTGACGAAGTGCGTTTTGCCGGAACCCGTCGGTCCTGCGATGAGACACGTGAAGGGATGCTGCCACCGAGGGTCCATGGTTCGAGGTGTATCCGTTGTCGCGGTAACCCGCTCTTGTAAATTTGGTACGAGTGAACTGGAGTGGTGGTGGGTACAACCTCGGTCGTCGTTGTCTGTTCACTGTCAGGGATGATGATGGAGGTGGGTACAACGTGGGTGGTCGTTGTCGGTTCACTGTCAGGGATGAAATCCGGTGGGTCTTGAGACGTAGTGGGCGTACTTGGTGTAGGTGTGGAGCTCGACGTGGCTTGTACACGGGGTGTGGTGGTGGTGACTGGGCTCGATACGACTGGTGCTCTCTGTAGACCGGTTTCACTGGTGGCTGGTGTTCTCAATTGGTTAAGTAACGTGCTGACATAGGCTACGTCGTAAAACACACCTCCGTACAACACACTCGGCAGGGTTAGCACTAGTACCCAAAAGCCCACTTGTGCTTTGCGCGTTTTGGAAGACGCTGTGTTCAGAGGCAGCTGCTGTTGGTCCATAGCACTGTGGTCGGACGTGGAATGAACGAGGACGGCAGTGGTGTCTCGCTTTATAGTCGTTTCACCTGGTTGGCTGCGACCCAGGAATTGAAGGAACTGGGCCAGCCTTGCCATTTGACGAAATGAAACAGTTTGCCACGTCGACGTTCCGTTTTCAAAATCTGCTCCACCGTGTAGTAGTCTTGCTGTGTTTTTACCACAGGCTGTAATTCCGTCTGGTAAAACGTCCCTAGCAACGGTTCCCCTTGAAGATCTTCCAGTTCATAGACTCGCTGCTGTCGGGGTAGACGCCGTTTAATCAGGAAGTGCTCATCGCTCCAGTTGGGCAAGTAACTTTTCTCGAACTTGCCCTTGACTTTACTGATCCGTACAGGGTTCCCGACCTTGTACACCGCCTTCGGCGTTCGCTGCGATGGCCTGGGGTACAAGACACGCCGGACTTGGGCTTCTTTGCGTTGGGTCACGGTAATGGGGGCTCTCTCTATACTTCGATGATAGGCTCGATTGTAACCCCTCACCAGTTTCGGGAGAACATCGATGTACCGCCTTGTATTCTTATAGGTGAAATATTTATACATGCGGCCTTTGAATGTCCTGTTGAACCTTTCCACCACGGAAGCCTTGGTCTCGTTGTACGTATGGAAGAAAAACACCTTCTGGGCTTTCAGAAACTGTTGGAAGGGTCTGTTGAGGAATTCCGTGCCTTCGTCGGTTTGCAAATACAAAGGTTTGCGCCCGGTCTTGAAGATGTCTTTGAACGCCGCTATGAGATTCGCCCCCGTTTTCGTCCGGATGGGTACCACCCACGCATACTTCGATAGGATATCGATGCACGTCAAGATATACCGATTCCCATCGTTGTGTTTGGCAAAGGCGCTCATATCGACCAAATCCGCTTGCCACTGGGCATCTATTCCTCCCACGATGACCCGGTTCCGTAGAAAATGGCGACGGACAGAACGATGTAAGGTATAGGTGTCTTGTTTTCTTAACCAATCTCGGACTTGGGCACGTTGTATCCCCTGGGGTTTGGCCGCTCGATAGAGAGCCGACAAGGCACTATAGGCCGCCGGACTGTCGGGACTGTAGTATAAGTTATCCAACACCTTCTCCCAGCGCTTCATGGTGACAAAATGATGATGGACCCTGGCTCTATCGTTTATTTATAACGGGTGTATCTTGGGCCGGAGTTTCTTTCTGATTTTCTTCGTGGGCTTCCACAGTGGCCATGGTAAATGACCAGTCCAACTCGTCTGATGACCGCTTGATAAGCACTTCATCCACATCTACCACGGCATCTTCCAATGCAGACCATAGATCAGGGTGAAGGGTAAAATGCACTGTACCTCCATCTAGCCGAGCCAATTGAGCAAAGAAAGGGCCGCGTCGGATGTACACATCGTGACACAAGCGGATGAGGTCGCCGTCCAGTTCACCAGACAACACCCGTTTGAATTTGGTCCAGCCCTCTCGGGACAGACGAATGTGAGCCGGGCACGGTTGTGTAGGATCCGCATCACAGATGTCTCCCACCTGCTCCATGATATCGACCTTATCCGCATACACGTGCAGGAAAACCTCGGGGGTCAAGCTGAGATACGCCAGTATCATATGCTCCGCCATGGTCAGTACGTGAATGATACCAGATTTGACTGTCTCTCGTATTTATAGGGAGAACCTCGTGAGATCAAAAGGATCAGGTGGTGATATCACTGGGCTGGCTGAGTGTAGCCGGGTAATCAATGGCATCGTCGTCGGGTTCATGGATAGACAGTTCATTGGGTTCTGCCGCCGATTCTCTCAGGGCACGAGCCCACTCCAACTCGTCTGATGACCGCTCGTCCGGTGTAAACAGCTGGTCCACGATAGGCACCACTTTCTCGAAGGCTGTCCACAGATGGGGGTCTAGGGTGAAGCTTCGCGTAGGGTCTTGGTAGCGGCCCAGGCGTGCGAAGAAAGGTCCACGGTATACGTAGATGGCATTGTCTATGTGGATGACGTGTCCATCGAGCTCGCCGCTCAACACCCGTTTAAATTTGGTCCAGCCGTCACGGTGTAGCGTAACCGTATTCGATACGGTCTCAGCGGCCGACCAGCAAACATCTCCATGGTCTTCCACGAGGGTGACTTTATCTTCATAGACGTGTAACCCCACCTGGGGTGTAAGGGGCAGGATGGCTCGTAGGACGGGTGACATGCTTGCTCCAATGACGAACGGTGAATGACACACACTCTGTCTGACCCTCGTATTTATAGTCCCACTGTCAATACCACAGCGCCAGGGTCAATAGGGCACAGACTATTGTGAGGCCAACCAGCCGGCACTGGTTCGGGCGTGAGCGCTCGTGGTCCATAGCCCGAGCATCAAGGATGGCTGTCATAGTCCAGTAGTGGTGAGTGATGGCACACCTCTCCATCGAGTGCACTCTGTCCAGGACCGCTTCTGTGAACTCATTCAGGATCTGGCGTCGCCCCTCGTTGTCGTCGCCATCTGCAAACATGGACCGAACCACTGCTCGGTAACCCGTGAATGAATTCACCGCGGTGGCATGCTGTAAAATGCGAGTGGCATAGGGCTGGATCTCCGTCATGGCTCTGCAACCGTAGAAATGAAGGTGTGGGATGCAGAGAGACGTGTTTTATAGACCAGGTCACACATGCGCGCCTAGACGTCGGGTGTAGTACGTGATACGTACTATTCTGGTGGGTTAGTGCAAAATAGAGAGCAACAACAACAACACAGATTACAGACCAATCCTTTTATTATGCGTGAACATCATAGGAATGCATGTACTGACCTGTCTGTGGGGGTTTTCCACAATGGCATACGCATCCGCGCGCTGCCGGTGATGACGCGCGCGCGCGCTGCCGGTGATGACGCGCACTTCCGGAGAACCCGCGCGCGCGCGCTGCGGTGGGGGCGCGCTGCGGCCGGGGCGGTGCGGGGCGGGGCGGGGGCGGGAAAACACCCCGGCGGGTTGAACATTGAAACTCTTCTGGGTTTGGAGGTAGTTTTAGTGAAAACCGGAAGTGACGTCACAACCCCCACGTGACCTGCGCAGCACAATGGATACGAAGACACCCTAGTGTAACTCCCTCACCTAGGCTTCACAAGACCCCAAAACGTGTAGCGGGACCCATACAGGGTCCAGTTTTCGACACTAGGTGAACACATCCCGACGAAATGACCAGTTTTCGACACCGGATGTGCCGCCATCTTGGATATGTCCCATAATGCACCGGGTCAAAATACTCGCTTCTGATTGGACGAGAGCTCTGTGACGGATTTGAAATACTCGCTTCTGATTGGACGATCGCTCCGCATTGCGTCTGCGCATGCGCAGAATGATATTCCTACCGCACACCCAACCCATCAGATGCCCCTTCACGAATGCTTCACTTTGATACCTCACTCAACTCCATCGGCCCATGAGGGACTCCCCTAGCTCTCAAAACGTCTATGTTCATACCCTTGGGCCACCGCGCATGCGCAGAATGACGCTATGTCAACCCACTAGTCCAGTGAGATGCCCCTTCACGAATGCTTCACATGGATACCTCACTCAACTCCATCGGCCCATGAGTGACTCCCCTAGCTCTCAAAACGTCTATGTTCATACCTTTGGGCCACCGCGCATGCGCAGAATGACGCTATGTCAACCCACTAGTCCAGTGAGATGCCCCTTCACGAATGCTTCACATGGATACCTCATATGACCCCACTGGACCAATAGTGGCTCCCCTAGATGCCGAAACGTCTATTTCCATACCCTTGGGCCACCGCGCATGCGCAGAATGACGATAGTTCAACCCCACACCCAGTCCAGTGAGATGCCCTTTCACGAATGCTTCACATGGATACCTCATATGACCCCATTGGACCATTTGTGGCTCCCCTAGATGCCAAAACGTCTATTTCCATACCCTTGGGCCACCGCGCATGCGCAGAATGACGCTATTTCAACCCACTAGTCGAGTCAGATGCCCCTTCACCTAAGCTTCACTTTGATACCTCACTCGACCCCATCGGACCATTATTGGCTTCGCTTGCTCCAAAACGTCTATTTTCATACCCTCGGGCCACCGCGCATGCGCAGAATGGCGATATTTCAAACCCACACCCACCCCATCAGATGCCCCTTCACATAAGCTTCACTTTGATACCTCACTCGACCCCACTGGACCAATAGTGGCTTCGCTAGCTCCAAAACGTCTATTTCCATACCCTTGGGCCACCGCGCATGCGCAGAATGCCGATAGTTCAACCACACACCCAGCCCATTAGATGCCCCCTCACCTAGGCTTCACTTTGATACCTCACTCGATCCCATTGGACCATTTGTGGCTCCCCTAGCTCCAACACGGCTATTTCAATACCCTTGGGCCACCGCGCATGCGCAGAATGCCGATATTTCAACCCCATACCCACCCCATCAGATGCCCCTTCACATAAGCTTCACTTTGATACCTCACTCGATCCCATTGGACCATTTGTGGCTCCCCTAGCTCCAACACGGCTATGTCCATACCCTTAGGCCGCACGAGTTGTCTCCCTTGCGTCAATGTGTGCAGATGGCGCTACGGTCGACGCCGTGATGTGGGGAGGGCGTACCCACACCATCCTGGAGCCGCCATTTTGTTTGTTGTTTTCTTGCGGAGATACACGGGACAATAAACACTCGACCCTAGAGTGGTACAGATGCTAGACTGATCCTATTAACATGGTACACCACCTATAGATTATGTTTATTACTAGGACGTCAGCGAAATACTAGTACCCATCCTCCGCATGGCAGAACTGTACAACCCAGAACAAGTCTAGACATGCCTTGATCTCTCACTCGATGCCGCCATTTTGGTCCCACCACCACCACCACCACCCACAAGCCGCCATTTTGGTCCCACCACCACCACCACCACCCACAAGCCGCCATTTTGACACACACACACACGCCGCCATTTTGACCACACACACACGCCGCCATTTTGACCACCACCACCACACACACACACGCCGCCATTTTGACCACACACACACGCCGCCATTTTGACCACACACACACGCCGCCATTTTGACCACACACACACGCCGCCATTTTGACCACCACCACCACCACCACCACACAGCCGCCAATATGCAGATCGAGTTGTCTCCCCCTAGTGCGGGTTTTTGCCACCAATGTGTACAGATGGCGCCACTAGTTCCTCCCCAATCCTCCCCGTGACGTCACTACATCCGGGTGAAATGAGGCTTCAAATCAACTTACACTACTACTGTTCTCGTTCTCGGATTTTTCTCTCGAATCCAAAGGAGGTCCTAGGTAGATGGGTAGCCTATGTCTATAATCTGAATACTGAAGTTTTTCCAGCCATGGTCGGGGCCAGAAAAAAGTTTGCCTATAAGCATTTGCTTTTCCTAACCAATTTTCTGTGACCGTTCACCCTCAGATGGAGTCTTTGGGTGGTCTTGCCAATATACTGTTGACAACACTTCTTACAGGAAACTAAATAAATACAGTTTTTAGTAGAAAAGAAAGTAGCTAGATCCACGGTGGCCACACTTGGAAATCCAAAAATTATCAACCAGAGAATCAAGCGTAATTTTACAAGGTATGATGGCATGACCTTATTGTGCTGTTTTACTCCTAGTCTATTGTGCATTTCGAACTATAAGAGACTCGGCCGAGAAACCTGCACTAAGGTTTCCTGGATCTGTCTTACCCTTATTTCCTTTGCTTGTACTCATTTTGAATTTAGGATTTAGGAGAGGATAAGCGTCCTACTCTGTGACGTTGTCTAGGCTCTATGGTCGACGCAGAATCGGGATTTACTGTCCTTCTTAACTACAGAACATAAGGTGCCCATCATGGTCCGTGAGATGGCTCAAACACACCACCTCACAACATGTCGTCGACTTGCCGGTCGATTTCTTCTCAGACATGAATAGGTGATCGCCTGGGCGGAATACGGTTGTACGTCGTCGTCGTCGTCGTTTGCAAATAGACCAGAATGTCGCATAAGAAACTAACCGACGTTTCTCATCTGATATGGGTTGAGGTACGAAAGCCGAGAGGGTTCTTCAGAGTTTGACTTTTTGACTTCTGACTTCCGACTTCTGACTTCTGACTTCCGACTTCTGACTTCAGACTTAGGATTTTTTTGCTTTTATAATGCATTACATCTTAAATTATGAAACGTGGAATAACAGAATACCATTATTATGACATGTTGTGCTTGAAAAGCTGATATACTTTTAATATTCAGATAACCATTGAAGTTTATCTTGAGTTGAGTTCTGATTATTAAAATGCGATAACTTCTAATGTAAATCGAAATCCCTTATGTCACAAGTCAAAGGCGCCTCAATTACATACTATAATTGCACAATTCTCTTCAACTGATCATAATTACTTCCAAAACATTATAAATAAATATATAAATAAATAATACAAATATTTGTTTATATCACGGGATTTTATAGTTCTCTCATCTGGCTTCTCCAAACCTTGACTAGTCTTGATAATTTTGATTACTTAAAGGGGCACTCAAATGGAAAATTATAACTTCTGCGGGGGAGATATGTTGTTGCCATATTTTTCTGAAAATTGCCATATTGTTCTGAATTTTTTTTGGTCATTTTTTTTGCATTAAAACATTTATCTGGTTGATGAGAAGCTTTCTGGAACTGGTAAAAATTTGATATGCAAATAAGCTATTGGTGATTTGATTAGATAGACAAATACGAATATTTAAGATTCTGATACCTTTGCAGTCCATCAACTTGTGTAAGGAGGTGTGTTAGTGGGAATGAATTTTAATAAATATGAATCGCATGAGTACTTATTTGTTACTTCATATCATAATCTGTGCAGTTTCCAAAATAAAGGCCTTTATAATCTGTTGATATGTCATGAGAACCGTATTTCTATAAATACTTATAACATTTTAGAACTAGTTTTCATGATGTTGTGAATAAGCAATATTACAAAGAAAGGCAGACTTATAGCTTTGTGACAATTCCAGTATAATCTAGCCATTATCTTGAGTTCATTTGGTGACTTCACCAAATACCATTTGCAATAAATGACATCATTAGCAGATTTAAACTTCAAACCTAATGTCTATGTAACCGTGGCCTAAAACTGGACCTAGAACGTTGAGGTTCTCTTTTAAATTGCCAATACTATAATCAGAAAGACCAAAGCACAAAGTCAAACACAGAATTATAGGTATTATTATCATATATGTAAAGGTAAAGTTGCAAGGAGTGAATGAATGTCCAAAACTCTGAAGACGGAAGTCAGAAGTCGGAAGTCGGAAGTCAGAAGTAAGTCAGGAGTCGGAAATCAGAAGTCGGAAGTCGAAAGTCGAAAGTCAGAAGTCGGAAGTCAAACTCAAAATAATAAACTTCAATGGTTATCTGATCATTAAAAATACATGCAATCAGCTTTTCAACACACGATGCCATAATAATGGTATTGTGTTATTCCATGTTTCATAATTTAAGATCTAATGCATTATAAAAGAAAAAAGTCTGAAGTCTGAAGTTGGAAGTCAGAAGTCGGAAGTCAGAACTCAAAAAGTAAAACTCTGAAGAACCCTCTCGGCTTTAACCCTCTCGGCTCTGAAGAACCCTCTCGGCTCTGAAGAACCCTCTCGGCTTTCGTAGTTGAGACTCTCCTCGGACTTTTCAAGTGGGGGTTTGACATGCGCTCCATGCAAGCGGAAGTATCGTCGCCAAGAGCAGACAGATTACCACAGCGAGTGACAGCCTGGGCAATGGTAGACTCGTTGGATGGGTTTAGCATACGGATTGACACGCCGCCTTCTGGTGTGACTTGAGACAGCGTTCTTGTTATAACTAGGCCAGTCTTGAACGTAAACTTGAACTCCCCTTCTACTAGTTCCCTCTCCTTCTACTTCTCCGGGCATCACTGTCTCTACCTTGGCAGGGGTGAGCATTTGCGTTAATGGAGGAATATTCACGGTCTCGGCCAAGGGTAAACGAGGGCAGTCAAAGGTACCAACCACATCGCACTGGACGTACTTGCCACCTACATGTAGCTTGATTAGGTGGCGCCCGACGTCTATCACACAGCTCTCTCTGGCGACGAAGTCATACCCCAGGATAACGTCAACCGACAAATCTCCCACTACCATCCACTGTTTCTACGTTATTCCCTGAATGGGTAACTTGAGAATTGCCTCTTCCAGCAGGGGCATATCGTTGCCGTCGGCCAACCTCACGGTGGGCTTGACGTTGAGCGTCTTGAAAGGCTTCCACTTTTACAGCTACATCGACTGCCTCATCAAAGGTTTAGGATGGCATTGTCAGGCCTTGAAACGTAAGTCTTCTCCAATGGACTCGAAGAACGGATCACGAGTATCGTGGAGCTCATCTTCAATGGACTCGAATAACTGGTAACTGGTGTCTTGGAGCTCACCTTCAGCATCTGGATAGGTCATCTGGCTGGGACGTACAAGTGGTTGTCCCAGTTCTGGTAGACACTTCAGCTGTGATTTATTTAAGGTGGTTCATGCCTCAAACGACGTCGGCGACGTCATTATATATACACAGGGTTAATTCCCCTGTAATAACTCTTCCAACGTCACATATCGCCTGTTCTGATAAGAGACGTTACCAGGGGAGGTAATGCCGTGCAAATATTAGAAAACCATGGGGATAGTGTAACTCAAAGCATTTTACATAAAAAGTAGATCGAAGACCCCCACTTTTTATTTGATTAATAAAAAGATCACATGGTGAGAAGCTGTGTTTAAAATATCAGAATATGTCAACGGATGATTTTCGATTTGGGAGAGAGTTTCATAGTCTGAAAATAAATTTCGATGAATACAGTTCGATGAAATGCCTAATTCATATACAATTATTGCATTTATGTTCAACTTTTCGGTGTTTTTAAGACCCGTGGAAGTTTCTCTTTATAATTAATAATACATGTGGATATATATCCGTATACTTTGACTTCCTTGCCTTGTTGCGCAGAAAACTGATTTTTCATGATTTTAGCAAAAGACGGTTGACATTGTGATATTCGCGGTTACGTACAAAAAAATAAATCTGATTCGGCGGGATAAATCGTCTCTCCAGAGCATCTCGCACTCTCGTACATTCAGCTTCGCCTCGCTTCGTCTTCAGGCTCTGCTGGTCTGGCCCTCTCAAACCTACGGCTAAATTCTGTCTCCTCTGCTCAGTCGTTCACCCATTTAAAGATGTACAATGCTCGAAATGGACGAAGTAATCTCTCCACGGTGTAATTCCTTCATACGTCGATACCTTTATAGTGGGGCTCAGTCGTGACAGTGAAAATCGAACTTCTCCACTCGTTGTGATCGAGGCTGCCTGGTCCTGGTGGACGTGACCACGGCTGTGGCCATACCTTCTCTCCTCTGCGATATAGCCTTGTCGGCGGTCGCGGCCCTGGTGATATTCTTCACTGCCCCTCTTGGAGTCGACGTATGGGCCGGCGTTCTCATGGCCTGATCGATCGTCGACGATATGGTCCAAGTTGTTCATGCCGTCCAAAAACATACGAGAAGTCCCCTGGTGTCTCAGTCCCCACAGCAGCGGGCGTAGACAGCACTGGAGGTGGTTCTTCAAGCCCCAGATCCCCGTCTCCCTCGGTCAAGGAGTTAGGCTAGCATTTGTATTTCAAATTCCATTATTTACCTGATTGCAAAATGGGTTGGGGCATGTCTGAGATTCCCGAAAATTGTGTACATAATATATGGACAGCCTCAAAGGACCTGCCGCGGTGTAGAGAGGATTTGCTCCATAACGACACGAGGTTAGCTTTAGCTCAAAGTACACTGTATTGCTTATTCTGGATAATTCTCAGGCACTGGCACTATTTGGTATTGCTGCAAAGTCGTCTTCCTGATGTGAAAATAGCGCGTTTTCTCTGTGTACATGGCAGTGTGACTAACGTCACAGAACCTACGAAGTAGGGTTTGATATGATTTAAGTGTGTACTCGAGAGATGACTTGGGGGCCATAGGTGCTACCGTGAGAGAATTTATATAGCAGCCTCTAATTGACAGTGGGTACTATTAACTTTCCCAGATGTCACCGCTGGTGAGTCATTAGCGTAGCAACTATTATCGCCCTCAGTTCCTATTACCTTGGACACATATCAGCCAGCAGTACAGCACGAGGTCACCCATCCAAGTCTTGCCCCGGCTCAATGTCGTTTAACTTCGGTGATTTTACGAGAACCGGTGTGTCCAACGTGATATGCCGTATCTGGGAACCTTCAAACGTCACAGTGAAACATACAGCCAAGGGTTGCCGATGGGCATGACAGTGCACTCGCTGAGCCATCAATAAATAATAATAAAAATAATTATAAATCAAATTTTCATCAGAATTCGGTCAGCTCAGAACGTGCGGGTAACAGTCCCCTAATGCACCTTCAAATCAAGCTTCTAATGTCAACGGTTCTACTTATTTTGCCGACGAAAGGATTCGGATGGACTCACTCACTCACTCACTGACTACCGGACAATTAGCAGATGGTAGCCTACTTCGCAGGAAAATACATGAAGCCAGTTCAAAACCACAAATGTTTTTGAACAACAGCTACCGGTGCCTTTAAATACGTAAAATGTATAAAATGTATTAGGATTCCGCATGACTAAATGATGTTCACAAATGTACTACTTCAAGATACTGCTATTAAAATTAAAATCAAAATTGTTATAAAATCCAATGACTGAGAAGTTACTCAGAGCACACGCACTATATGTATTTCATTTCATTTTTGGAAACCGCACCTTATTTGTTGCCGAATCGTCGCTAAATCGCATCAGTTCCTTTACGTGAAAATACCACGCAAGTAATGTCATATACATGTCTTTCTTTCCGCAGAAAAGAAGTAATATCCACATACGTAACTTGTGCATATTGCTATAGTTTATTTACATTATAAATGTTTACACATAATTTAGATAATAGCCATACAACGTAAAACGCGAATAGAATTTTTTTACAAATATTAAATTATACATATGTACATGAAGCATTTTCTTCACATGAACACTTCTCTACGCCATGATTGGGATTACTCTCCTATAAATCATCACATGTTATATGTACAGGTGATTTATGTGTGATAAATTCCTGAACTGATAGATATACTATATACATTCTCGAAGTTTCAAAATCGAAGCTAACAATTTAGCATGCTTGTAATCTGAGAAGCATATTTTCATAATTCACTAGAACAGTAGGTATATTAATATGAAAACAAGAAAGAAGATAAATGCAACAAACTCTTGCTCGTCAAGAAAGAATACATGTGATGTTGCATTATGTATTGTCAACACAAATCAACAGTGAACAATTTACTGCTCAATCAGAATTCTGCCCCTCTACTGTCAATAACCAGATCGGAGCTGATGCGTAGATCTATGTCCCTCTCTTCGGCCATTTCTCCATACTTATCTTGCAGGTAAGCCACTTCGGCCCATTCCATCTCGTTCAGATTACATGCCGTGATATGCAGGGTCTGCAGCCCTGAAAACGCAAAAAGGGAGATACATAAGTAGTATAGAAAGCTCATTGACCTACTTTTTTGTTCCCCCGGGTAAAATTTAAGGGGGTGATCGTGATCACGTGATCGATGGGGAGGAAAAACTACATTCGAACACAGATGAGTTCCAATTTTTGCAGGTCACAGCGTAGGTCAAGGCCGCTATAGTCCCGGCAAAGGTGTGCGCCGTCTCAATAATTATAATTTGCATATTGAGGAGGTCATGTGGAGGTCACGTGACCTTTGACCTCGAATTCCTCCGCGGTGATGCGGTCTAGCGGTGATGCGGTCTGCATCCGCGGACAGAAAGTAGTCCCACGAGAAAAATGCATGGAATGTACTTACATGTACTGACCTTCAACATCCGGGCACTTTTGGATGACGTCATGTGTGACGTCAGATCGCGCGTGACCTTGGAGCGGGGTTTCCCATTGGGTTTCCCCAGTGAGGGTTTTCCCCCCGGACCCGGCCGGACGCAGCGCGAGCAGGTGATATTACATCAAAATATTATATTGGTTCTACGTGTCATATTTTAGATATATTAAAAATCACTCCACATATATATATTATTATATTAAAATATATAAATGTAAAAATAAATACTGGTAAAAATTAATACCTTTTTCTTAAAAAAAAATAAGGAAAATAATACTGACTAAAAAAATAATATTAGAAAAAAAAATCCGGCACGTGTGGGGGTTGAACCCACGACCTATCGGGTGGCGGTTGAACCCACGACCTATCGATCAAGAGCTTGGCGTCTTATCCACTTAGCCAAATCCCGGTCTGGCTTCAAGCGTGTTATATTCCGTTAAAATTGTATTTGGTTTCTTTTTTGGAATTATTGTGCTAATCCCACGATAAAAACATGTTATACCCGCGATAATACGGGACAACCCAACGATAATATACCACCCAGTACTAACTACGTAAACAATCAACTATTTTTTGCTAAAACCATATAAGGGGCGATATTGAATGTAAATTGAACTAAATGATGATGTCATGACCATATCAACATGGCAGGATTTACCATAATGCCGGAGCTAGCAAAACGTTAATTTCTACGTGGAATTCAAAGTACTTAGCCGGAATAAATGTAAGCTATGATTCTATGACATACAAATTCATGTTGGCTGTTCTCAAATATTATCTAAACGCGACGCGTTCTTTGTACCCGGAGAACGAAAATTGTCTGAGGCAAAATGCAACGGTGTTCAGTCTCCACGCAGTGATGCGTGAATTTCTGGTCACTTCATGAAATGTGAACAAACTTTTACAATTACTCATTACTCATTTCTCTGCCTCAACCCTCACTTCACATTAACGTTAAAAATGTTCTCCGACATGTCCTATGACAGACATCAGTCTCCATCCGTTAAGAAAACACGAACAAAACCAACCCATATAATAACATGTGCGTTGCTGTTGTTGTTGTTGTTGTTGTTGTCATTGTGTTTGTTGTCCATTTCACCGCTTGTAGTTTCAGTCATTTCTTGTTCCCAAGACTTTTTCATTCTCTAAGTGTATGCGGATATGTTCTATGACATATCTCCTAATACACATCAGTCACAGCCTTTAGTTGTCAAATCAAGAAACGAACAAAGGGGGCGTGGCCCTTTACATATATGTTATGTATGTTTACAATTCTTGTAGGCTCTTGTCCAATCAGAGGCCGCTGTATCAGTCATATTCGTTCTTGCCTGTTAGATGTATTCTCGGCTGCTCTTGTCTGTCGTCCGTTTCAGAAAGTCCATCCTTTTGCTCTAGTCCTCGTCGGGCAGTTCAGGATAATTGTTTGAGCAGCATGTCGTGAAACCGTTGTTTGCGCATTCTGATCGCATTTTCCAGGGCCTCGGTGGGTGGTAGCCATATATCCTCTTCCAAGTGACGCTTTGTCTTCATGATGGACCTGTGCGTGGGGTCGCCTTTCATTTCATGCGGTAGTAAGGTATACTGTTCATAGATGGCCATGGTTGTTTTCCTGATGCAGGGGCGCATTTGGGTGTACGCCTGTTGTAAGTTATCCTGTCGGGCGTCCGCGATCGCTGTAGCGTGAGTATTGATAGCTGCTGTCACAATACGATCCCAGAAGGTAGGTTCTGCCTCAATTTCCTGGGATGTAGGCTGACTATCTGAGGTCAAGCTCTCCGTATCAGTAGACAGACTGTCAGCCATCTGTTTCGCTATCAGTCAATACACTCTCAGCAGTCTCTGTATCGGCTTCTTGTGCCTCGGAGTCTTCAATCCCATGTATATTTTTCTGGTGGCGCATCATATCGTAATGTCTGGTGAACGTGCGTTCGCACTCAAAGCAAGTATAAGCCATGTTGACGGTTGAACGTCGACTGTGCGTGTTTTTGGAAATACACTTGCTTTTATAGACAGTAACGCCCGTCAACGCTCAGCTTAACGCTTCAACGCCCTGGTGAATTACCTCAGAAGCTCTGATTTTCATGGAATTGACACTAATTCATCGAAATGCAGTGACGCCCGTCAACGCCCGTTGTTACGCCTTAACGCCCGTCACAACGACTTAACGCCCAATCTTAACGCCTTAACGCTCATCTCAACGCCCGTCTCAATACCTATCTCAACGCGTTATGCATTGTCCATCATCACTGGACGGACATCATTATGTTGGAGGCTGAAGTCAAGAAGATAATTTCCCGTCTCCAGCTGGGTCTCCATAAAGGTTTGAAATACCTCATGTAGGGTCAGCAGATTCTGGGCACGGGTAGTTGTGTTGGTATCCTCATTGGGTATTATCTGTTTCTTATGCAGCAGAAGACATACCCATGTCACCCATTGGATGTCATCTATGAGCGTGATAAGATGAGAAGGCATGCGTTGGTCGTTGATCCCACCTTGCGCTGTATCAATAATAGTATCGACATTGGCTTGACGTAACGCTTCGGCTAGAATATCCTCGTTGTCGGGTTCAAACAAGTTGGACTCTGTAGTGCTCATGGTGAAATTAGGGGACTGGTGCCGTGTGATCTATTTATAGTGAGACGCTTTTGATCTTAATGATGCGTTCGAACAAATGTTTCTGTTGTGCTATTGCTCTGACATAGGCCGCTTTCCAGTTCATGCCCGAGGTTTTCAACATCGACGCTGTTTATTAGATTATGATCGGGTCCTTGTCGGCAATTTTATATGGGTCATGAGGTGGGCATACTGCTGACGTAATGCCCGTCGTAGTCTGAGTGCCAATATATTATGGGCCAACATTGCGGCTTCCTCTTTCGAATACCCTTTGCGGTGAAACTTGTTTCCTGTGGCCTCCAACATCTCGCCCAGATCGGCGTCCATACTTTCTTTGAACAAATCCTTCCATAGCCTCGAGTTCACATTATGTTCATTCCCTTGTTCGGATTTGGGTTGGTCCTTCGCGGTTGGGTGATATTCCGGCACTGATGGTATGAAGGGGACCTGCCAGATGTGGACCCGGTGTATGGTGTAGAGGTATATGACGTTGCGGTGATGCCTCACCGGATAACAGGTGGGTCGTCAGCCGGCGATCTTCGGGAATATGGGCTTTTAAATCTACGAACAGGTAGCCGCAAGGGCGACTTGTCGCTCCCTGAAACGCCTGCATGAAATGTTCGATGTTCTGAGGATAAATTCGACTACCAAACACACGGATTTGTGCTCTGTCGATGGGGTTGGAGAACAACACAAAGTATTGGCAGTTCAAGGCAATATCTCTGGACGCCTTCCCTTGAGGAAAGAGATTCTGAGTCAAATAGATGACGGACAGATTGCGATGATGAGACCCTTTGGTGAATAGGTCGGCGATTTTCGAATTGTCCTTGACCGCACTCATCAGATCATCGAGCACTACCACGTTGGTCTGCTCGGAATCGAAGTAATACGGTTCGTCTATGTCGTGAGGAATTCCTGGGACGAAGCTCACATTCTGTAATCGCGTAGTTTCGTAGGCGGACTGTCACTGGCTATAACACCATTCAACGCGTGTCGGAGCTGGGGTTGCCACACCTTCTTCTAAGAACTTCATCACCCAGGACGTCTTTCCACATCCCGTAGGGCCGCTCACCGTCATGGTATAGGGATGGTCTACTCCACTTGATGGACCAAAAGCGGGCCTCGGTGGTGTCTCTTGGTTGTGTTTGCATTGAATGTGTCTGAGCATATTGTCGCGACAGGAGAAGGTTTTCTGACAGAACGTACATGTACTCGACATGATACCCGGTCAGAGCGTGATTACAGACTGAGGCTAATGGTGTACAACCGACCTTATATGACAACTCACTCAACTTCATTCCTCCTCCTCCTCCTCCTCCTCCTCCTCCTCCTCTTCCTCCTTATTATCTGTTTCTTATGCAGCAGAAGACATACCCGTGTCACTCATTGGATGTCATCTATGAGCGTGGTAAGATGAGAAGGCATGCGTTGGTCGTTGATCCCACCTTGAGCTGTATCAATAATAGTATCGACATTGGCTTGACGTAACGCTTCGGCTAGAATATCCTCGTTGTCGGATTCAAACGAGTTCATGTACTCGACATGGTACCCGGTCAGAGCGTGATTACATACTGAGGCTAATGGTGTACAACCGACCTTATATGACAACTCACTCAACTTTCAATTCAAATTTGCATATGACGTCTATGACGTCACTCGCACTCATGTAACTTGCCCCTTTGAAAGAGCTAATTACATCGCATTGACCTTGGAAATTTGCATATGACCTCTGTGACACCACAAGAGCAGCACGTAGACAAAACCGATTCACGGAGAATGACGTGCGATACATATCGCTAAGGACCGATTCCCCATAAGGGCAAATTCCCGCCCATAGACGTTTGACATCTGAGTGCAGTCTATCCCATAATGCATCACTTTCGTTTCCGGATCCGGTGATCCTGCGCAGGCGTGCGGCCGGATAACCCGCGCGCTGTGTGCGGCCGGGCCCGGGGGGAAAACCCAGTCAGGAAACTCACTGGGAAAGCCCGCTTCAAGGTCACGCGCGATCTGACGTCTCACTTGACGTCATCCAAAAGTGTCCAGAAGTTGAAGGTCAGTACATGTAAGTACATCCCAGAGTGCATACATGCATTCCATGCATGTTTTCCCGTGGGACTACTTTCTGTCCGCGGAGGCAGACCGCATCACCGCCAGACCGCATCACCGCGGAGGAATTCGAGGTCAAAGGTCACGTGACCAGGTGGCGCCACCTGTCGGAACTATAATGCACTTGACCTCTGAGGGTACCCGTCGAGAGCCTCATTTTCTGGAAATTACCGAAAATTAATGATATGTAAGTAGGTCAATGAGCGGGTTACGGTCCTTTCTATACTACTTACATAGTCCCGGGAGTGAATAATATCTGATCTGTTAAACGCATGTACGTTTGTCTTCAATCGCATTTTCGAAGAATGCATTTTTGTTTGATCAGATTGAAGCGCTGGTGTAGAGTCAGGCTGAAGTGGTGATTTTGTCCGCTCCTCTCATTCTGTGTATGCACAGTCAGACAATAGTAGAGAAAGGTGACATTTTGGGGATACTCGGTTGGGGGGGGGATATATGCGCTATACTTGCTCCAAATGAGGTAAACTGGGTATCATCATGAAGCTCTCGTACACACTACGATTGCCTTGGTTTTTATTGGAAGTAACGTCACTTTTCACATGCGCAGTCGTGGAGTAGTAGGGAAAGATGGTAATTTGAGGGTGCGCAGGGGCGTGTTCGGACGATAGATGAGCTATGCTTGCTTCTAATGGGCCGTGTATGGTGTCGTATTGAAGCTTTCGTGTTGTAGACTACGATTGGGGTGTTTCTCAGTATCAAGTGACTGTGACGTCATCAGTAGTAGAGTCTTATGTACAACGACGTCGTTTCGCGACTTTCACGACTAGACAGATCGATGGGAAAACCTCGTACCTCAGCATGACGTCAGTGGAAAGTCTAGTGGGGAGAATCTGGTCACCGACACTATGTCCAGCACAATAGCAAGTGGAGAACCCTCAGCACGTCAGCAATACGTCAGTGGAAATTCCAGTGGGGAGAATCAGGTCCCCAACACTATCTCCTGCACTATGTTCAGCAATAATGGCAAGTAGATAACCTCTTTTTCTCCACATGACCTATACCGAGAACGGGCGGGACTAGAGATATGGGGTTATAACTTCTGTCCGAAGTCAGCGGACTTACATTTGCTGCCCAGTCACTTATATACAAAGCAGTTTCAGTTTCAGTTTTATTAGGTATCCATGTCAGTTATATCAACTGTTTTTACAATGGAGCCAATAACATTAAAAATATAGCAAGCTAAAAATATATACATGAAAAAAACAATCACACAATATAAAAGTACGGAAAGACGAACTGTACATGAACTTATGGAATTTTTCTGGTGGAGCAAAGTATAGAGTGTTAGTATTTGATCGATTTGGTTGACACTGTAGGGTACGACTGAATCGGCCTCGGGGCCCATTTGGAGCAAGGATAGTCATGGTGCATGTGAGCACTCGTCAGGAAGGACTGGGGTGGGCGTTGTGAGATATGGGTGAGCCATCCGTGGCCGGAATGAGTCGTGCAGGGTATATCCTGAAGCGCTCGTTGGGTAGAGTCATGATGGTTTTTTTTTACCGAAAATGATGTCAATCTGCGCATGCGCAGTCGGAAAATTCTAGAAAAATGGCAGTTTCAGGTGGAAGGTTTGGGGTAGTTGTGGTCAAATGTTTTATGGAGCGAAGTATAGAGTGTTAAATCGATTTGGCTGACGCTGTAGAGTGTGATTGTCGGGTGGGGGGGAGGGGTCGTGACCATTGGTTGATTTTCTCCGGTAAAGTCATGGTGCGCATGCGCACTGGTCAGGGAGGCCTGAGCTGGGCGTTGTGGGATATAGTTGAGCCATCTGCGGTTCAATGGACCGTGCAGGTTAGTATACTGAAGCGCTGCAATGTAGAGTCAAGATCGCGCGATTTTTCACCGAAAAAAAACCGTCACAGTGTGCATGCGCAGTCATGGCGAGAAAGATGACATTTTGAGGGTACTCATGGTTGTGTTTGCACGACAGGTGGAACATACTTGGTTCCAATGGTCCGTGTATGGTGTCGTCCTGAAGCACTCCTGGGGTAGAGTCAGACTGGGGTGGTGATTTTCGGCCACGTCATTCTGCGCATGCGCATTGGGGCAGTTGTATAGTGAGGGCATTTGAGGTGGGTGTATTCAGCGAGTTGCGGGCCATACGTGATCCAAATGTTAGAGCTCTTGCGCTCTACACTGCAACATGAGAGGTGACATTGACCTGTGATGTGCGCATCTGCACATGACAACAATGTACTCGTCATCTGTTTGTTTAACCCTATAAGCGTCACACCCTAAGGAAATAGCGGCCGTTGTAACGCGGTATCGCCATCAACGCCTTCCTGTGAAGGCAGCGAGGCGCCAGTAGCCGATGCAGATGCTGAGAGTGTGCCGTCAGTTTCGGAGAGTCTGCGGACTGATACTGAGTGCCTACCCACTGACAATCAGGCTGAAATCCTGGCGTCAAATAGTCATGCAACATCCCTGAGTGAAGAGGAACCTAACTGTAGGGATCATCTTGTGAATGAAGATATTAATACCCACGCCACGGTTATCGAGAACGCCGGACAGGAACACTTACAACAAGCGTAGATCCACCTACGCCCTCATATCTGGAAGACAGTCATGGCGGTCTATGAGGAGTATATGTTGATCCCGCCTGATATGAAGATCCAACGCATCGAGCCATCATGAAATCTAAGCATCACTTGGAAGGGAATCTAGGGTTATCACCAATAGAGGCTCTGAAAAACGCGGTCAAAATGCGAAAAGAGCTGTTCCAAAACATCTTGCCCTTACAGTATCCGGGACTGACACTTAGAAATGGAGCAATGGACGATGACACGGATCGAACTTGGCAGAAGATGAACACAACACAAATGACGGCTTCTGCTTGGACAAGAGCAACCATGATTACGATAACACAATGAACATCATCATAAACATACTTAGGGGGCTCTTCCAGCTTGGTTATAATGTAACATTGGGGATAATAAACTATATGAACATTGGTCAGACCACAGGTGTTTGGCAAGTTAATTAGCTGGGGGGTATCGTCAACAATAGACCGGACAAGGTGAATCACTTAAGTACGACCTCCTCTCGATCATCCGTATACATTTTCACAGAAATTAGCCTACCTCTATATTTCACCTCCTATTTTATTCTTTAGAGGTTAATTCTTCATGCTACCATCCAAAATTCTCATAATCCATCAATTATGGGTGGTAAATCGCCCAAACACTCTGAATTTTAGCGTCCAGACAACTTCCGTTACAACTTCAGCCAAACTCGGCAATCTCCGTTCAGTTTCCTGATTCAAGTCTCGCCGTTGCGGTCACGCCCACTTTTTTCCGGAGCGGCTGCAATATCACGGTCTTTATTCAAACAGATCTCTACTTCTTATTATTTTTTAATTCCATCCGTTTTTAATTCCATCCATTTCATAATTTTATTTGTTATATACCACTGCTAATAAACCCGTAATATTAGCTGATGGAGATCGTTGTACAGGTGATAAAGATCGTTTGCACAAAAACCGTGAATATATCCAGGGTTGATATCGGCGCTGCAATAAAACGGAGATTGCCGAGTTTGACCGAGGTTGTAACGGAAGTTGTCTGGACGCTAAAATTCAGAGTGTTTGGGCGATTTACCACTCATAATTGATGGATTATGAGAATCTTTGGATGGTAGCATGAAGAATTAACCTCTAAAGAATAAAATATGAGGTGAAATATAGAGGTAGGCTAATTTCTGTGAAAGGAGGTCGTACTTTAGTGATTCACCTTGTGCGATCTATTGTTGACGATACCCCCCAGCTAATTAACTTGACAAACACCTGTCGGTCAGACGATGAACAAGAAGAAGAGCGAACTTTGACATGGGTAGTTTCTCAAATGGCGGCTTCTGATTGGACAAGAGCAAACATGGCCGAAGATATCTTGAGAAGAGCAGTTTCTCAAATGGGGGCTTCTGATTGGACAAGAGTAGCTGACGATGCGTCTGATACCCGAACAAGAGCCTACGGGAATTGTAAACATACCCAACGCGACTCCCATAGAATGAGTATGATGTGATGAGGATAATAAAATGGGTAATACGTGATACGCTTGTTGTGTGTTGATCTATATCTCGCTCTCGCTCTCTCTCCTCTGATAGCGTCAACGCACTAAGACATAAAGAGATAGGTATAGGTGTGTGTGTGTGAGGGGAGAGGGGGCGGGTACTCCCCAACGTTTGGGCCTCAATGTGGTAAGGCGGGCGTTGACAGAGTTCCAATGCGGATATTTTCTGGGCTTCGAGATGTGAAGCCTGTAGAATGGAATCTAAGTCACAGATGACATGATTAAATTGTTCTCCTGTGTGCATGGGCACACGTGAATGCCACCACAACTGTCACTGCAGAGTGTAAGAGCTTCATTAGGATACCAAGCACAAAAAAATTTGACCACGTCTGACCCGCAAATGACTGAAGACTCCCACTTTCTATACTACTCCCCGACTGCGTATGCGCAGAAAAATCACCACCCCTGTCAGACTCCACCCCACGACCGCTTCAAGAAAACACCCTACACGGCCTATCGTCTAAAAACCTCTCTGCGTACCGGAAAAATGTCACCTTTCTCTATTACTCCACGATTGCTCATGCGCACCGTGACGTCACTTTCGGCAAAAACCACTCCAGTCTGACTCTGCACTACGAGAGCTTCAATATGATACCCAGCACGGCCCATTTGCACCACGGATGGCACACCTTTAGCCCCAAAACGTCCACCCCACTTGGAGCAAAGATGGCCCATCTATCGTCCAAACATGTCCTGCGTACCCCCTGCGTGCAGGATGACGTGACCGGACGAAAAGACCACCCGAGGTTCCAACGAGAGCTTTAACAGAAAGCACGACTCATTTGGACCACGGGTGGTTTAAACAGTATTTTATGTCCATGAAAATATACGAGAGATCCTGAAGGATCTTGGCGCCCACTATTGTCCGATAATTGTAAGCTAATGACAAGAGGATCTTTTTGTCCATTGTTACTAAGACGATTGAGTTGTAATTTTGTTTACAGAATTTCGAATCTGAGCGAAAAAGATAAAAAAAAAAGGGACACTGGAAGGAGTTTCAAGATTTCTAGAAACTGTACTTATGTCGGTTGTTATAGTACAAGAGAAATGAGCAAAGTTAGTCTGAAAGTGAATGTACATGTACGGAGGATCCTTCGTCTTCGTTTTGTAGTATTTTTATTGTATTTATTTTTTTGCACGTGTCATCATTGGGTACTGGAAGCGAAAAAAAATCTCTTTGACACTTTGGCATACTTAAGATTTTATAATTAGGAACGAATGCTAATTCAGTTCTGTTTACTGGACTAGTTTGAGATATCTCTTTTAAGATACCATGCTCGAAAATAGTGAGATGGTACAATACTCAATACTGAAGGGATCCGGTCCGCGCAGTAATGTTGAAACTTCGAATTTGAAAGTGTCTGAATCCTGATTATTTCCCTTGGATCGAACAGTAGTTTACAGTTGTCGAGTTGTGACATTGTGTCACAAGAGTGACGTCCCTTCATGTAGCTGACCCGCCGGCAGACGAAAGGGTGGGGCAGTTCACTTGCAACTGCATGGACTAAAGAAAACTGATTTAAAATTTGAAGAAATACATTTTAATTCCGAATTATTTGAACTCCTTGATATGGAAGGTGAAGATATGGATATTCTCTATAGTCAATATATAGAATATGCCCCACCGTTTGATCCGCCGACTCTTGTGATGCCACTCGGGAATACCGTATTAATTGGATTTTCGAATCGGACCAAGAAAGGTATCTTGCACAACTAGGCTCCATGTGGGACCTGTGTACCAAATTTCAGAAAGATCCATGAAATATTTCCTGAGAATTCACAATAACAATGTTTCAAGGAAAAATTCAAGATGGCCACCTGGCAGCCATATTGGATTTTCGAATCGGACCAAAAAGGTGTCCTGCACAACTGGGCGACAAGGGGAATCTGTGTACCAAATTTGAGAAAGATCCATGCATTACTTCTTGAGAAATCACGATAACAAAGTTTCATTGGGAAATCCAAGATGGGCGCCTGGTGGCCATATTGGATTTTGGAATCGGGCCAGAAAAGGTATGTTGCACAACTGGACCACAAGGGCAACCGGTCTACCAAATATGAGAAAGATCCAGGCAGTACTTCCTGAGAAATCACGATAACAAAGTTTCATGGGGAAATCTAAGATGGCCGCATGGTGGCCATATTGGATTTCCAATTTGAACCGAAAAAGGTATCTTGCACAACTAGATCATAAGGTGAACCTGTGTACCAAATTTGTGAAAGATCCATGCAGTACTTCCTGAGAAATGACGATAAAGTTTCATGGGAAATCCAAGATGGCTGCCTGGTGGCCATATTGGTTTTTCGAATCGGACCAGAAAAGGTATCTTGCACAACTAGACCCCAAGGCGAACCTGTGTACCCCAATTTGAGAAAGATCCATGCAGTAGTTTCTGAGAAATCACGATAACAAGGTTTCATGGGGAAATCCAAGGTGGCCGCCTTGTGGCCATATTGGATTTTCGATTCGAACCGAAAAAGGTATCCTGCACAACTAGAACCCAAGGGGAACCTGTGTATCAAAATTGAGACAGATCAATGCAGTGGTTCCTGAGAAATCGTGATAAAGTTTCATGGGGGGAAATACAAGATGGCCGCCTGGTGGCCATATTGGATTTTCGAATCAGACCAGAAAAGGTATCTTGCACAACTAGACCCCAAGGCGAACCTGTGTACCAAATTTGAGAAAGATCCATGCAGTAGTTCCTGAGAAATCGCGATAACAAGGTTTCATAGGGAAATCCAAGATGGCTGCCTGGTGGCCATATTGGATTTTCGAATCGGACCAGGAAAGGCATGTTGCACAACTAGACCCCAAGGGGAACCTGTGTACCAAATTTGAGAAAGATCCATGCAGTAGTTTCTGAGAAATCGCGATAACAAGGTTTCATGGGGAAATCCAAGATGGCTGCCTGGTGGCCATATTGGATTTTCGAATCGCACCAGAAAAGGTATCTTGCTCAACTAGACCCCATGTGGGACCTGTGTACCAAATTTGAGAAAGATCCATGCAGTAGTTCCTGAGAAAACGCGATAACAAGGTTTCATGGGGAAATCCAAGATGGATGCCTGGTGGCCATATTGGATTTTCGAATCGGACCAGAAAAGGTTTCTTGCACAACTAGACCCCAAGAGAAACCTGTGTACCAAATTTGAAAAAGATCCATGCAGTAGTTCCTGAGAAATCGCGGTAACAAGGTTTCATGGGGAAATTCAAGATGGCTGCCTGGTGGCCATATTGGATTTTCGAATCGGACCAGGAACGGTTTCTTGCACAACTAGACCCCAAGGGGAACCTGTGTACCAAATTTGAAAAAGATCCATGCAGTAGTTCCTGAGAAATCGCGGTAACACGGTTTCATGGGGAAATCCAAGATGGCTGCCTGGTGGCCATATTGGATTTTCGAATCGTACCAGAAAAGGTTTCTTGCACAACTAGACACCAAGGGGAACCTGTGTACCAAAAAGATCCATGCAGTAGTTCCTGAGAAATCGCGGTAACAAGAATTGTTTACGGACGGACGGACGGACGACGGACTGACGGACGGACGACGGACTGACGGACGGACGACGGACCACGGACGAAAAGTGATTTGAACAGCCCACCATCTGGTGATGGTGGGCTAATAAATGAAAATGGGGATTGAGTAACTGGCGAAGCCTATATCAAACCCTCTTCCTATATACAGTTACTTATTCAAAAGGTGGTCATTTAGATAACAAAGTGGTCTTTCATGAAAATTCTGTTACAGTCGATAATATGTACAGTCGATTATAGTTTAGTGAGATTGTACGAAAAAAAAGGAATGCGTGCGCTATCTACATATAGTTTTATAGCAACATCAATAACAAACATTTCGGCTATCGCATCGAGAAATATAAAAATGGTAGAAATGAAATCATATTTTAAATTTTAGATCTTAAATCTACCAGTTCGTCTGATGAAGTCATGAATAAATAAAGTGATGCTATTATATTCAAAATTCTTTGATGAGTCAATATTTACGTCATGACCGATTTCGTGGAATAATTGTTCCCTGTGAGTATTATGTTGCGGAAGGCAAACAAATACTCACACCCTATAGTTTATTCCACAAGAAAAATTTCCATGGATTCATGTATAGTCCGTTTTTCGTTTGTTTGTTTGTTTGTTTGTTTTTTTTGTTTTGCGACATAGACATTTATTTTCAATCCCAGTTTTCCATTAACCCGCGACCCCACAATACACCTCCCGGAACTTTATCACGTTTATCGGTCGCGTCCTCCTTAAAGCTCCTTTAACAGTGAAGTGGCTGGGCGCACTGACTTTCACAACCTTTCACATGTCAGCGGTTAAAGGGCTCTTAAAGGTACATATACTACTACTAACCAACGTGAATCCAGCTGCTAACTTGCTATGTTTACGCGGAAATTGACTGTAGATGACTGCCTACCAGCGCTGATGGTCGGATCTGTTGCGTGTACTGACTTTCTATCGCTTGTACTATACGCTGGTACTGATGGTCAGATATGTCACTTGTATTGATGGTTGAATCTGTCGCGTGTACTTTCCTATATTGTCGGGCCTGTTGCTAGAACGGAAATCTGATGGTAAGGAAAATGATAGTTGGATCTGTCTCCTGGACTGATGGTCGGATTTGTCGCTTGTAATGATGGTCGCGTATGTCGCTTCTTCTGACGGTCGGATGTCGATTGTACTCACGGTCGGATTTATCGCTTGTAATGCATATCGATGGATTCGTCGTTTGAACTGGTGACCAGGTATGTTGCACTTATGGTACGGTAGGGTCTTCCGCTCGTATTGATGGTCGGATCTGTCGCTTGTATTGATAACCATATCTGTCACTTGTATTGATGAACATGTCTGTCGCGTGTACTGATAGTCGGATGTGTAACTTGTACTGATTGTCAGATCCGTCGCTTGAACTGATGGTTGAATATGTGGCTTCTACTGACGGTGGGATCTGTCGCTTCTAATGAGGATATGTCGCTTGTTCTTATGATCAGAATTGTCATGTGTAGACCTATGATGATCGAACCTGCTGGCTGTACTTAGTCGGATCTGTCGTTTGTACTCCGCGACCGATCAGAATTCGATCAGCTCAGAACTTGCTGGTAACAATGCCCTAATGCACGTTCATGCCAAAAATCAAGGTTCTAATGTTAATGGTTCTCCTTATTTTGCCGACGAAAGGATTCGTATGGACTCACTGACTCATTACCGGACAATTTGCGATCTGTAGCCTACTTCGTAGGAACATTTCGGCTATCGCATCGAGAAATATAAAAATGGTAGAAATGAAATCATATTTTAAATTTTAGATCTTAAATCTACCAGTTCGTCTGATGAAGTCATGAATAAATAAAGTGATGCTATTATATTCAAAATTCTTTGATGAGTCAATATTTACGTCATGACCGATTTCGTGGAATAATTGTTCCCTGTGAGTATTATGTTGCGGAAGGCAAACAAATACTCACACCCTATAGTTTATTCCACAAGAAAAATTTCCATGGATTCATGTATAGTCCGTTTTTCGTTTGTTTGTTTGTTTGTTTGTTTTTTTTGTTTTGCGACATAGACATTTATTTTCAATCCCAGTTTTCCATTAACCCGCGACCCCACAATACACCTCCCGGAACTTTATCACGTTTATCGGTCGCGTCCTCCTTAAAGCTCCTTTAACAGTGAAGTGGCTGGGCGCACTGACTTTCACAACCTTTCACATGTCAGAGATTAAAGGGCTCTTAAAGGTACATATACTACTACTAGCCAACGTGAATCCAGCTGCTAACTTGCTATGTTTACGCGGAAATTGACTGTAGATGACTGCCTACCAGCGCTGATGGTCGGATCTGTTGCGTGTACTGACTTTCTATCGCTTGTACTATACGCTGGTACTGATGGTCAGATATGTCACTTGTATTGATGGTTGAATCTGTCGCGTGTACTTTCCTATATTGTCGGGCCTGTTGCTAGAACGGAAATCTGATGGTAAGGAAAATGATAGTTGGATCTGTCTCCTGGACTGATGGTCGGATTTGTCGCTTGTAATGATGGTCGCGTATGTCGCTTCTTCTGACGGTCGGATGTCGATTGTACTCACGGTCGGATTTATCGCTTGTAATGCATATCGATGGATTCGTCGTTTGAACTGGTGACCAGGTATGTTGCACTTATGGTACGGTAGGGTCTTCCGCTCGTATTGATGGTCGGATCTGTCGCTTGTATTGATAACCATATCTGTCACTTGTATTGATGAACATGTCTGTCGCGTGTACTGATAGTCGGATGTGTAACTTGTACTGATTGTCAGATCCGTCGCTTGAACTGATGGTTGAATATGTGGCTTCTACTGACGGTGGGATCTGTCTCTTCTAATGAGGATATGTCGCTTGTTCTTATGATCAGGATTGTCATGTGTAGACCTATGATGATCAAACCTGCTGGCTGTACTTAGTCGGATCTGTCGTTTGTACTCCGCGACCCCGTGTATTACACCCGTGTATGACCGGATATTTGACTTGTACTGACGTTGTGATGTGTCGCTTGTATTGATTGTCGGTTCTGGCGTTTGTACTGACGGTTGGGTCTGTAACTTGTTTTGATGGTCGACACGGTCGTTTCTATAACAGTCAGATATGTTACTTCTACCGGCGGTCTTATTTGTCGGCTGTACTCACTGTCGGCTATGTCGCTTGTACAGATGGTCGGGTCTGTCGCTTGTACTGATGGTCGGCTCTGTGGCTTGTGCTAATGATCCGATCTGTCAGTTGTACTGATGGTTAGATGTGTTGTGTTTTCTGGTGGTCGGATCTGTCGCTTGTACTAATGGTCGCGTGTACTTATATGATCGGATCTGTCGCCTGTACTGATGACCGGATCTGTTGTTGTCAATGGTACTGATGGTCGGGTATGTCAATTCTTCTAAAGGTCGTTTTCACTGAGGTCAGATGTGTCGCTTGTATATATGGTCGGATTTGGAGCATGTTGGCCTATATATGGTCAGATTTATCGTTTGTTACGGTGGCCAGGTCCGTCGCTTGTATTGTCGGATGTGTCACGTTCATACTGATGATCGGATCTGCCATTTGTATTGATGGTCATATCTGTGGCTCTTACCGGGAGTCGGGTATGTCGCTCATACTGATGGTCGGATATGTTGTTTCTTATGACGGCTGATCTGTCGCTTGTACTGATGAAGGATATGTCGCATGTACGGATCGTCGGATATGTTACTTCTTATGACGGTCAGATCTGTCGCTTGTACATAGGTAAAATATTTCGTTTGTACTTATGGTCCGATAGGCCTATTGATAGCCGGATCTGTCCTTCTGTTTAGTCAGATCTTTCGCTTTTATTGACAATCGGATTGGTTGTAGTGATGATCGGATCTGTCCCTTGTATTGATAGACTTATCTGTCGCTTGTACTGATATTCACGTTTGTGGCTTGTACTGATGGTAGTATCTGTGAATTCTACTGACGGTCTGATCTGTCGACTGTACTGATTGTCGGATCTGGTACTTGTACTGGTTGAGCCTGTTGCTTGTACTGCTGTTCAGATCTATCGTTTCTGTGATGGTCGGATCTGCCACTTCTATCAGCGACGGTATGATCTGTCGCTTTTACTGACGGTCGGGCCTGTCGCTTGTACTGGTGGTCGGGCCTGTCGCTTGTGCAGATGGTCGAATCTGTCGTTTCTACTGATTGTAGGATCTGTCACTAGTAGCCTGTTGACGGTCGGACCTGTCGCTTGATCTAATCATCGGATCTGCTACTTGTTCTGATGGCGGAACAGTCTCGTGTACTTATGATCGAACCTGTGACAACTGGCGGTCGGATGTGTCGCTTGTATGTGTTGATTGTCAGATCTGTCGCTTGTACTGAAAGACGGATCTGTCGCTTGTACTTGTGGCTGGTCTTTCGCTTGTACTATTATGTTCGGATCGGTCGCTTGTACTAATGATCTGTGGCTTGTACAGATGGTCAGATCTGTCATTTCCTCTGATGTTCGGATCTGTCGATTGTACTGGCTGTCGGATCTGTCGCTTGGATGTGTCACTCGTGCTGCTCAGATCCCGTGCTAGTTGTACGGATGGTCCGATCGGTTGCTTGTACCGATGGTCGTAACTATCCTCTGTACTATAACCGGATATATGACTTGTACTGACGATCGGATGTGTCGCTTGCACTGATTGTCAGGTCTGTCGTTTGTATTGTTTCTCGGTTTCGTCGATTGGCCTGATATACCCGAATTGATACAACTCATAATGATTGGTCAATAATTAGGTATTTGTAAATATAATGTACAAAATCGTGGAAAATTGTTTTCGCTATACCTCCTCCATGCTTATGTATGGCACGAAATACAAAGCGCTCACCTTTTGTCCGTCAGATCAGCAAGTTTAAATCTCCGCCCCGTCCCTTTCCCATTCATAAATAAATAAGCAGATGGAGATCCTGTGATAACTAGTACAAAAAGCAACCATGGTGGAGAGTGTGAAAGGGCCATTATTTAGTAGGGTTTGTAGACGGCTTTGTGTGAATCATCCATATTGGTCCTTTTTTGTTCTTTCCAATGATGCACAGGCGGAGCTCAATATAAAACAACAGTTCCATAGATAAGTAAATCATTCCCATGTAGAGCCATACCTCATCTGGGTCTTATAAAACTAAATATTGTTTGAGCTTATTGATGCAGAATCTGTGCTATACTGAGATAGTGTAAACCCAAAATAACGAAAATACCCTTATACGATCACTTTCTAAATGACAAAAAATATCTTTCTATGTATTCAGCTATGGGAACTGTGTCATTATGGTCATCAGATGGGTACTGCATGCTCGCTTTCAAGACTACCGGTCTGCTACCTCCTATTTTTGCGAGAGGCCCGTTGGCCGAGTGGTTTAGATCGCCGACATATAGTGGCATACTGTTAAATATTATACGATCACTTTCTGAATGGCAAAAAATATCTTCTCAAGTATGCAGCTATGAGAGCTGTGTCATTACTTATGGTCCGATAGGCCTGTTGATAGCAGGATCTGTGCTTCTATTTAGTCCGATCTGTCGCTTTCACTGATAATCGCATTTGTTGCTTGTATTGATGATCGGATCTGTCGCTTGTATTGATAGTCATATCTGTCGCTTGTATTGGTATTACGTTTGTCGGTTGTACTGATGGTAGCATCTGTGAATTCTACTGACGGTCTGATCTGTCGCCTGTACTGATTGTCGGATCTGATGCTTGTACTGGTTGAGCCTGTTGCTTATACTGCTGTTCAGATCTGTCGCTGGTACTGATAGTCGGATCTGTCACTTTTATCGACGGTCTGATCTGTCGCTTGTACTGACGATCGAACATGTCGCTTGTACTGGTGGTCGGGTGTGTCGCTTGTACAGATGGTCGGATCTGTCGTTTCTACTGATTGTCGGATCTGTCACTGGTAATCTATCGGATATGTCGCTAAATTGTTTCAATCATCGGATCAGCCACTTGTTCTGATGGCAGAACAGTTGCGTGTACTTCTATTCGAATCTGTGACTACTGGCGGTCGGATGTGTCGCTTTTATGTGCTGATTGTCGGATCTCTGCCTTTTACAGAAAGTCGGATCTGTCGCTTGTTCTTGTGGCTGGTCTGTCGTTTGCACTAATATAATCAGATCTGTCGCTTGTACTAATGATTGGATCTGTGGCTTGAACTGATGGTCAGATCTCTCATTTCATCTGATGTTCGAATCTGTATCTCGAATCCATTACTTGTGCTGGTCAGATCCGCCGCTAGCTGTTCTGATGGTAGGATCTGTTGCTTGTACCGATGGTCGTAGCTGTCCCGTGTAGTATGATCGGATATGTGACTTGTACCGACGGTCGGATGTGTCGCTTGTTGTACTGATTGTTGGTCGGATTTGTCGATTGGTCTTATGTGCCGGATTTGTATATGACTTATATGATTGGTCAATAATCAGGTGTTTGTAAATATAATTACAGAGGATGGCACAAATGCAAAGCATTTACCTAATGTCCGCCAGATCAGCCAGTTTAAATCTCTCCCACCCCCACACCGCCACCCAACTCCTGAACAAATAAGCATAGGGAGATCCATGACAACTACCGTTGTAGCGCACAAAGTGACCAAGGTGGAGAATGTGAAAGGGGCATATAGTAGGGTATGTGGACCTTTTTGGTGCGGATCATCCATATTGGCCCTTTTCGTTATTTTCAATGATACACAGGCGGAGCCCAATATAAAAAATCATTCTCATGTAGAGCCATACCTCATCTGGGTCTTTTAAAACTAAATCTTGTTTGATCTTATTGATGCAGATTTTTGTTTCGCTTGTTAAAGGAGTACTTACGGTATTTTATATAGGTTCCTATTACAACGGTTAGACTCTTAAAGAAATATAACCAACTGTTTTACTGTCGTTGAGGGCGATAACCTATTATTTTTATTACAATTTGTGAAGCCATGGTTCCGCTTTGAGGTCGACGTGGGCGCCGCCATGTTGCCTGTAGGATGACGTGACTGATGACGTCAGTTTTCAGGACGACGCCACGGCTAACGCTTGATCCAGGGACTTTTTCAACTACGGACATTTGAATTACTCTGGGTCCGAGTTTTAATTCTAGAAAAAAACTGGCGCGGCAAATCCCACGGGGGGAGACTTGGTTATCTCCGCCAACTGAAGAATTTTCTTCCCCAGGTTTTTCAACTGAGACTTGCTCGATTCAATTTGGACAAAATCTGAAGCTGAGCGATAAACTAAAAGAGCGTCCTCTGCAATTGTCCAGTGATTTGAGTTGAGCGACGATGCTTCTAAGTTTGTAAACATTTTCATGATTACACTTGAACTACTGAAATCAACTAGAACATCCGTGAATTTACTGGGTTCCTTCTCGTGTGAATTATCGGCATGACCAACACCATCAACCTTAAATCTCCATGACGTTGTGACGTTTTTAGATGAGTATACATCCACTTCCGCTCATCTAAAAACGTCACACAGTGGTGAAATGGCGGCGCCCAGTGCACGCCGTGGCGAGCAACAAAATATTCAATATTTCTTTTATTTCGCATTCTATCAACATAAGTTTTATATAATAAGGTTTTGAACACGATTGTTGATAAATATAGTCACACTCAAAAATAAGGTAAGTACTCCTTTAAGAATCAAAATCTGGTCAGGAAAATTGTAATTACAGCATCACAAATACAAGGTGATTAGTTTGAGCGATCGCCATATTCCATCATCATCGCCATTATTGATGATGAGACCTGGCTACACGTATCACCCGTTCTTCGTGATGACCCGAAACCTACCGTACTCATTGATCATCAGCGTAGTAATGAGATAGCCAGGCCTCAGCATCAATAAAATGACCAGTAGACCACCATCGTGCTCCTGGCTGTTTTTAGGCCTAAAACCGACAATTTCAAGGGCATACATGTAGTTACCTATCTTCTTCTGTTCCAGTAGCGTACATATGGTGTCCACTGTTTCAACGCCTATAACAGCGTTCATGACGAAACTACGTAAACGTTGGCACTTTTGGATCATCCTCAATAATGGCTCGTCTATTAACTCACTGCCGTTGTCAAACTCAAAATTGCAAATCTCTGTTGAGGGAAAGACGTTAACATTTATACTGCAGAACGTTGGCATATATCATTTGAATGTAAGTTTGGTGATGATTCATTCGTGACTTTGTTCCTTCAATAAATGCAGTTAGCCTGCTAATCATTAGCCTACACGAGCTACAGACGACTTTCTCATACTGAAGATATGGAAAGGCATATATGCGGTACTGCATAACTGCACTGCACTGTAACTGCACTGTTCTATGAGGTGGAAAGTCCCACTCTCGAGGGTCTTGAATTACCTGGTAGATAAGATGGGCTTTAAATATCCCTCAAAAGTGTGCGAAAAGCTGAGAGTAGAATACGGAAGACGTTTCAGGTAGATTTTTGGATAAAATTCAACTCAGAAACTCAATATCGAAACAGGTTGTTTATAACTGTAGGATAGTACATCCTTTTGGATCGCAATATCAAGTTGATCAGAATGCTCACGTAGTTGTACTAAATTAAAATCTTCGCCCGATGTAGGTAATAAATGATACTGATAGTCAGAATATAACATCAAATCTTACCGAGGCAATTGCGAAACCATGTACCAATGTGGTTAAGGACCGACCAGAGGCGCCATTCTGAGTTGTCATCGAAGCCCGTCCATATGTAGAGTTCTTGAAGTGGAATGTCGGAGACGAGTATTCGTGTTATGTCGATGGCTGAACCGATACTTTCAAAGTTGATCTTGGCCTTGAGTCCAGGACAAGCCTTGCGAAGATTGCACCAGGAAAATTTGGATATCCTGTGGTTGTGAGGGTCCCTCCTGTACACACGGATCGTTATCGTCTTCAGCTTGCCGGCCAGCTTCTCCGTGAAAATTCTCATGATATCGTCAGACATATAGCCGTAGTTCAAGGAAATGCTCCTCAAATTGATGAATCGCGATACCGCTCTCTTGTACCGGAGACCCGGATAAACAGTCAAACGGCAGTGGAACAAGTCTTCCAAACTCAACCTCCGAATAGTTCGACCGCTTGACAGACCGGCGGCTTCCAGGACACGCAATCCGGCGGTCAGATAGAACTGTGAATGCGATAAGTCCAGTAATCTTAAAGAGATTTGTTGTCTAAGAAAACGAGCTAAAGTAGATACGAGCTTGTCTTTTAGATTATCGTAGCGCCAGTATCGGTCCATTTCCAAACGGGAAAATCGGAATTCTTTGAGTTTTGCCCGCCGTTGAAGTTTTGGCAGGAACCCATCCATGGCCCTCTGGAAAATCTTGCATGTTACCAAAGACGGGTGGTTACAGGTAATTGTAAGGAACCGTAGATGGTGACCGAACATTTCTGCAAAGCCCGAGGCCTGTCGCTCTGCTATCCCCGCCCGATACCCGCCCATTTCGTAAAAGCGACGACGCCACAGACAGCCAGCTTCAAAGGCCGGTGACCAATTCTTACAGACCAGAGCAAGGTTAGCTCTATCAGGGTCATTCAGGTATGTATAGATCTGAACCAAGACTACGTGTGGCAGATTACACCAGTCCACATACGGCGTTTCTGATTCAATCTCCATGAATTCCGTCGGCGATGGTACCGGCGGTGCGACGTCGTCCATGTTTTCCTGGGTTGCCACATGGACCTGTAAGCATTGTGACGTAACGGTATCCGGTCTCCCGTCACGTGAACAGATGAAACGTCATCGGTGGCGTTTCTGTGCAATGACCTTCCATGGGCAAAGGCGTTGAATTGTGACGTCATGAAAACGCTCAAATTAAAATGACGTCAGGTTTGGAATTTTGACGTTGAATATTGCTTGGCGTGAACTGATACCTATTTAAGATTTGCATGGAGCACGCTAGATTTTCGTTGGCAGCGTCTGTTCCATATGAGTGAAAATTATACAAGTTGTCTTGCTTGAAAGCTAATGCACTTCTGAAATATTATCTACCAGAATCAAACTGCAAAACTTCGTTTAAACAAAATGCCCATTGACTTCAATGTTATTTTCGCGGCCGTCAAATCTCCCACAGCCTGGTTACGTCCCAGTGCGGTCGGCCGGAACTCGCCCAAAATGCACCACGTGACTGCACTTGTGCATCTCCCGAATTGTTGAGCTTAAATATCATGTTGTGCTTAACTATTCATTCTATGTGATCTTCTGTGAATATTTAATTTTTGCATTAATACCGAACAGATAAGAACGTTTGACTTAATTTCATAACTATTTATATTCAACAATGATTAGTGTCAGAATTTTGTTTTTATTTAACATTGTTGCAAAACGTAATTTCTCATGAATGTAATATATGTCACAGGGAGGTGCCTCCCCTTGATCATTGTACTTTTACTATGATTGCCTATGATTGCTAATAAATATATGGCATACAATTTATACAGCGAAGGATGACGTAGCGTAATGTGGGTTGGGTATCCTGGGTAGGCGTGAACACGTATCTTCTATCATCATCCTCACGAAACAGGTTTTATCTATATATATAATGTAACATTCAGGGGGAAATGAAGGGAAGTAAGTCTGCCGAAAATGTTCGCAAACTGGTATTCATTTCTTAAAATATGTTTATTAAGCACCGTTAAATTATTGATAAATAGTACATTTGGAGATGATATGACGGAAGTGAACTGATGAAATGGCAGACCACGGGAGCTGTGTTTGCACTATTTAAAAATGTTTTTATAATGAATCAGCTATAATTCATTGATTTCCCACACGATTTTGGAAATGACCCGTATTATTTCCAAATCGCACCGGGCCACGCTATCAAAATACCCGACTTCTGAACGATATAGAACGAAATCATCACGCGCTATCCCATTTTTTTTTTTTTTTTTTTTTTAATGTTATTTTATTTTAATTTTTTTTTGTCCCCAAATTCTGTATTCTGTGTATTGGGAAATCAGACACGCCGGAACAGGGAACAGTGGGGCGGGGGGTTGGTCCCAATATTTAAAAACACACACACACACACATAAAACACGGGGAAAAAAGAACAAGGCCGAGAAAGATAAAAACGACAGATTAAAGCGAACAAACCTATATCTGTATTGAATGCAGGTTTTACTTTACAATAAGCTTGAAGGGGCATCCTTGCTCATTCATATTTATAAGCTGAACTGTGTTCGGCTCTCAAACAGGTAGAAAAAAATCTGTGTTGGTGAGATCACCAAACCTTAATGATTGAAATGATATATATATTCAATATTTAAGTTATTTAAATAAATGCTTTGAGGAACAACAAAACAGGCAAAACAAATAGAGTTCACACATACGAAGATTTATTGCCGGCCATCTAAGACCCCTGGAGCTTCCAGGTCCAAGGCGACCCCTGGATCCTCGACTATATTTGTTGTGATAGTGTCGTCTCCAATCACCAATTGCTTCCGCAGTGTGTGGAAATGAAAATCAGTTATAAAACATGAGGTTTAGGTAATTAACGATTCAAATTTATGCTACTAAATGGGAAATATAACTGTGTTCTTTGACCCAACTGTACTCTCCCATACGCAGACCTGCGAACTAAATCGCCCTACTTGGTCCGCTGATCTGCATATGGGAGAGTAGAAGCGGCATATAGCATATGTTGGACCCTCTTACGGAGGGTCAGTTACTGGCTGATGCAGCAACAACAACATTTTCCGAGTTAGACGGCGAATCTGGAGATCGAAAACGAGGCCGAGCTACGTCATGGATCACATAAGACAGTCTCGTGGTTTGTGTATGAAGATTGGGCAACCTCCAAACAGGGTTATCTCCCTTCCTGCCAGTCGTTCGGCAGAGGGGAGATAACCCTGTTTGGAGGTTGAAGATTGGGATGGCTTCTATAAATAGTGCAAAAATCTCTGTTATTATTGTCCTGTAGTGTAGCCTTGTATACTCTCGTCATAACAGTAGTAGCGTCACCGCAAAATGAGTCCTATTTCACCCGGATGTAACTATGACGTCACTTCCGGTTTGGTTGAATGAGGCGTGACCTTTGTCTGTGTGTGTTGATGTACTGGGGTGTTTCCCCACAATGGCGGCTAATGGCGGCTAATGGCGGCTAGTCCGCCATGTTGGAAAATGGCGGCTAATGGCGGCTAATGGCGGCTAATGCGCCATGTTGGAAAATGGCGGCTAATAAAATGGTGGATAATGGCGGCTAATGGCGGCTAATGGGTGACTGAGGCGTGACCTTTGGACATGTCCAGACTTGTTTGTGATGTACTGGGGTTTTTCCCTGGCATGCCGCCATGTTGTAGCCGCCATGTTGTAGGCGCCATTTTGTAATGTTAATGTATACGGGGAATACCTAAATAGACGTTTTGTGACCGAGGGGGGTCCCTAGTGGACCGATGGGGTCGAGTGAGGTATCAAAGTGAAGCATTCGTGAAGGGGCATCTGATGGCTGGGTGCGGGGTTGAAATATCGGCATTCTGCGCATGCGCGGTGGCCAAAGGGTATGAAAATAGACGTTTTGGAGCTAGGGGAGCCACTAATGGGCCGATGGAGTCATATGAGGTATCAATGTGAAGCATTCGTGAAGGGGCATCGGACTGGACTAGCGGCTCGGGCGTTGTCACCATTCTGCGCATGCGCGGTGGCCAAAGGGTATGGAAATAGACGTTTTGGGATCTAGGGGAGCCACTAATGGGCCGATGGAGTTGTATGAGGTATCCATGTGAAGCCTTCGTGAAGGGGCATATGACTGGACTAGTGGCTCGAGCGTTGTCACCATTCTGCGCATGCGCGGTGGCCAAAGGGTATGAAAATAGACGTTTTGGAGCTAGGGGAGCCCCTAATGGTCCAATGGGGTCGAGTGAGGTATCAAAGTGAAGCATTCGTGAAGGGACATCTGATGGGCTGGGTGTGGGGTTGAAATATCGGCATTCTGCGCATGCGCGGTGGCCAAAGGGTATGAAAATAGACGTTTTGGGATCTAGGGGAGCCCCTAATGGGCCGATCGAGTTGTATGAGGTATCAATGTGAAGCCTATGTGAAGGGGCATCCAGTCATGGGTGGGTGCATGTAAAATTTTTCCTGAAAAAAAAAAACGGAACACGGACTTTATCGAAAAATCCTGGAAAATGCCTATATGGGGTATGGGGGTATATAGGTCGCCGGGCTTAACGGGGCTTGCCTATCAATAGAGTTATCTCCCCCTAGTTCCAGGGTGGGTGTATGTAAAATTTTTCCTGAAAAAATACGGAACACGGACTTTATCCTAAATTACGGGAAAATGCCTATATGGAGTATGGGGGGTATAGGACCATCCTGGGAAACCTACTTCTCGACATTTGCGGTATGGTTGTTTGGATTTATTTTCTTAGTCTCGTCAAGACAAACATGATAGGAAGTGTCGCGGAGCGAATCGTTGAAATTTTTGGAAAAAGTTCAGGGAGACCCATATAGTCCCATACTAGGGGTATAGGACCAATGTTTGTCCCACTGGGAAACCTACTTCTATACATTTGCGGTATGGTTGTTTGGATTTGTTTTCTTAGTCTCGTCAAGACAAACATGATAGGAAGTGTCGCGGAGCGAATCGGTGAAATTTTTGAAAAAAGTCACCGAGACCCATATAGACCCATATAGTCCCATACTGTGGGTATAGGACCAATGTTTGTCCCACTGGGAAACCTACTTCTAGACATTTGCGGTATGGTTGTTTGGATTTGTTTTCTTAGTCTCGTCATTTAGAACATGATAGGAAGTGTCCCGGAGCGAAACGGTGAAATTTTTGAAAAAAGTCACTGAGACCCATATAGACCCATATAGTCCCATACTAGGGGTATAGGACCAATGTTTGTCCCACTGGGAAACCTACTTCTAGACATTTGCGGTATGGTTGTTTGGATTTGTTTTCTTAGTCTCGTCAAGACAAACATGATAGGAAGTGTCCCGGCACGAAACGGTGAAATTTTTGAAAAAAGTTCGATGTCTGTCTATAGCCCCATATAGACCCATATAGACCCATATACTGGGATATAAGCCCAATGTATGTATAAATCCATACGGGGTGGACATGTTGGAGTCTAGGTGAGTCCCTGGTGGTCCAATGGTGTCATATGAGGTCTTATTTTGAAGCTCTCATGCAGGAGCACTTGACTACACTAATGGTTCGTACGTTGTCAATACTCTGCGCATGCGCAGCCTGGCCGTAGTATAGAAAGCAGGCATTTTTGGGGGTGTGTGTGTGGGTGTGTTTGGGTTAGAGATGGGCTATTCACGGTTCGAATGGGTCGTGTGAGGTATCCATGTGAAGTCTATGTAATGGAGCATCTGATGGCGTGGATGTGGGGTAGACATAGGGTCATTCTGCGCATGCGCGGTAGCCCAAGGGTATGGACATAGACGTGTTGGGGTCTAGGCGAGCCCCTCATGGGCCTATTGGGTCGAGTGAGATATCCATGTGAATCCTAGGTGGGGGAGCATCCACCTGGACTAACATTCACGTGGTTTGGTGGGTCTGCGCAAGTGTGTGACGTCACTTCCGGGGTTTTTCAGAATGCTCAAACACTACCTCCAACTTTCTCGGCCCCGGCCCGGCCCCCCAGCGCGCGCGCGCGGGAGTGATCTCCGGCCGCAGCGCGCGCGCGCGTGATCACCGGCAGTGCGCGGATGAATGTCGGGTCAAAAGGTCAAAGGTCACATCCAGGTCAAACGGTCCAAGGTCTCCATAGTAATAAACTTCATCTATACGTGTTGGACGAGTCTTCACTCACCGTCTTCCTTTACACGCACCTCAATGAAATGCCCGCTCCAAACCTAGACCAAAACACGTACTTGGTCTGTGGGCTGATTTCATTGGCTCTCTATTTTACTATAGTGCTCTTGCATTCTAACATTGATGGGTTACATTTTGGCCCCATCCTACACCACTGATTTCAGTTTGGCTGAATCTCCACATTGGGCATTTATGCATTATGAATAAAACACACAAGACAGGGTTTTTTGGTGAGATCTCATTTTTTTTATTCAGTAAACAACAACAACGTGAGAACAACCACGTGAAAACTGAAGCCCAGAACAAGGGGCTTGTACATTGAAAGAACTGAAGCCCAGAACAGCGGGCTTGTACATTGAAAGAACTGAAGCCCAGAACGGGGGGCTTGTAAACTTAAGCCCAGAACAGCGGGCGTGTGTACATTGAAAGAATTCAAGCCCAGAACGGGGCTTGAATTTCTCATTAAAAATATCTATGTGAAATTTGGCAACACAATATATCAGCAGCATATAGGTATTCCAATGGGTACTAATTGTGCACCCCTGTTGGCCGACCTGTATCTGTTCTCTTATGAATATGACTATATGCAGGCGCTTTCAAAAACCGATCCATTCAAAGCCCGTTCCTTCTCATTCACCAAACGCTATATAGACGATCTTCTCGCTGTGGATAATCGCTATATAAATGACGCAGTGAAGGATATATATCCACCTTCACTGGATTTGAAGGAAACTACAGATAGCCCTACAGGCACATCTTATTTAGATCTCTATCTCTATAAAAATGAAGCGGGCATTCTCTCTCGTCGACTTTATGACAAAAGAGATGATTACAATTTCGACATCGTAAACTATCCCTTTCTGGATAGTAATATTCCAGTGGGACCTGCATATGGCGTATACATATCTCGCTTAGTAGCATTTGCTAGATCCTGTGTTAAATGTGATGATTTTAATCAACGTCACAAAACATTGTTGCAGAAACTTATAAAACAGGGCTATTCCACCAAGCGCCTCCACTCAAAGTTTCTCAAATTTGGCGATACATATCGCATGCTGATAGCAAAATACGAACGTAGCGTGCAAGATCTATGGCGCTACGTTTCGTAACTTGTGTCTAATTCCGCTTAACCCGGGGCTAGGGGCCGTATGAACCCATGTACTTCAAGATCCTCATGGTACTCATATGAACAGTCACAATCAAAGCGTGACTGAGATACATCTTTTTTTTAGATGACGACTCTATAACGAATATTATGGATTAAGAATACTGATCAGCGATACGGATTTGATATTTTTGGAACATCATGATGTCTTGCCGGCATCATTGAAAACTGTTGACCGCTTCTCTCTTGCAGGAAACAAGCCTATGTTTGTGTATACTATGATTGTCTTTTTGAATTTGGTGCTAATACTGTTATGTGGAAAATGGAATAGGTCTTTGGATTATGGACGCGGATATTCTCTAATGGACGACGGCTGGATTATGAATGACGGACTAGACGCTTCTAATTGAAATGATGGGCGGCCCAGTCATATACGAGTACATCGCGGTCCTCGGCCTTGGGGTACTCGTCAAACATCTGTACGATGGTAGATAAGGGTCTTCCCCGGCATCGATGGTACAGGTAAAACAAGCAATATTGTCCGCACACGCTACTGGTCAGGCTTTGCAACGTTTGACTGTTCCAACACCACGTCTCTGTGCCTTGATCCATGAAGTCTGTTAAATCGGGATGGAGGGGTGGCAGGCCGTATGGGTCAAAGTATTCGCCCTGCTGTTCTGTCAAGTACACGCCCACCCAATGTTCACCGGGCCGATCCATCGGGTCCGTGTTGAGAAGCAGCAGGATACATACGGTCTAATGGGAACACATCTCGGGCGAACACCCCTTGAAACACCATACGTGTCTCTGGGTCATTCTCCAGCACGGTGGTTATCTGGTCTGTATCCATGTTAGGTGGAGAAGTTACACAGGATGTTGCGCGCCTTGTCCACTTGAATGATGTTGTCAAACTCGGCGTAGCAGATCACATTGACGGTGCTCCGGAGGGCTCGTTGAAAGTGGATTTCCAACCGTAAATTGCCTTGCTTGGCGAGGGCCAGCTGAGGTCTCTCGTTCTCTAAGGTAGGGGTCAAATCGAAACAGAACAACGTGTATCCGTTCCCGTAGTCCTCCCGACTGATGAAATTCCCTTCGTCCTGGTTGATTTGACCGGTGGCTGTAAACAGGCTCTGATAGGCTCGAATGAAATTCGCGCGCCCAAAGTTCGGTGTTAAGGCCGTGGCTGGCACCCTGTTGTCCATCCACATGTAGGGCCACAAAATTGATGCCGAAATGTTTAAAGTCAAACGGATTCTCTGGGTAGGCTCCACTGAAACTGGTATTTTCCACACAGGCCAGGATCAATCGCTTGGGTAGTTCCCCCAGGAACAGGTTTTCTTTGTTGGCACTCATATTTCCAGCAGACACAGAGAACACTTTGGTTTGTACACGTCGGATAGGGTACTGGGCTGGTTTTGTTTCCAAGGCTTTCATGTGTCCCAATTGAACGGCTGGATTCGGTTTCACTTTTCGGACATACAGGACTGCGTCTTCGATGACAATCTTATAGTCAGCTGCATGCCCGTCTACGTTAGTGGCCATCAAGGCGAAGGTCGGAGGCGCCCGTATCAGTCGGATTTTGATGGGGATCTTGTTCAAGAGGTATCGGTCTTGCATGAACATGTCTGCGTGCAGTCGACCCATGAGATCCACCGCGACGCCGTTCGCGGTCAAAGCCTTCCGTTTGCTATATCCCGTATTGTCGTTCTCTGCGCCCATGTGCTCGGCTTTGTCCTGGTAGAATAAAGCGGCTGTCAGTTGAGATTTTTTAGCCTCTCGTCCATGCGACAACAGCGTCTCGATGTAGGCTCGATAGGGGTACGTGTTTGTCGAGTCACTGATGAGTTTGTCGCTGAGAAATATATCCACCTGTTGAAACATCGAGTGCAGCCAGAGATTCGTCGGGCCCACCGTTGCTTGGTCGGCGATTCTGGTGCCCTCTCCATTGACGATCTTGGCTTTCACATACAAGTATGTATGGGCTAAATCCACATAGGCCGTATCCGCATTACTGATGGTGAACTCCATGGGCCCTGTTGCGTTGATGCTGGACAGCGGGAGATGCTCCACCCATAATCCTTGTTCGGCACTGGTCTGTGTGGGCGGCACGGTCCACAAATCAAATTCACTGTTGGTGGAGGGGCAGGACTCGGCGTGGATCAAGGACATGTTTAAGAAAAGATATCCCGGGTCTTCGATGTGCGTCGTCGCTGGGTCGGTCGTCGACTGGTGCGTGGTCTCGGTGGGGCAGGTCTTTTATTCCCTACGGTGCGTTGTGCTTTGGCCACCAATACGCCTCCCGCTTCTTTGGCCCGCCGTTTCAAGGCTTCTTTGGGTGCCGTACCCCCAAGACATCACCGGCCACTTGCAGTCCACTGCGTACCGCTTGTTTGCCGATTGCTTTCACCCCACGCGTCACCAAGGGCAGGAACGTTTTGACGATGCTCCCGAGTATGTTCCCCAGTCCATGTCCACGTTGCATGCGTGCACCACTAAAAACCGGAAAGCCACCCCCGGCCTGTTGGGCATAATAGTCCATATAGCTGCGTGCATCGCACTCGTAAGGCACCTTCATTATACAAAGTGGGGAGCACGTGCTTGTCGAAAATGAAGTGTCAGCACCACTTTCCCGCGTTCGAATGCCACCGGTCGTCCCGTGTCATCTCTTATATCCACCGTGATCGTGTTGATGTGGGTTTGTCGTACGGGCAGGTAGAGCATGTGGGTGAAACTGTGGGTGACTTGATCTCCATACAACTTTTTAATGGGCACCACCCGTAACAGAGGTGTGTTGATATCGCCCACGATGTGGTTGTCCACCACGTCCGAGTAGACGTAGAGTCCGTACATACCCGACTTCATATCCATCGGGATCTCGCCTTGGTGGGCGGTGGGACCAGCGAACGTCCGTAGATCGAAACCCAGCATTTGCTGTAGGATAGGACTCAGTACGACACTCGCGTTGGCGGTGACGATAAGCTCTGCCTTGTCGTTGTGTGCGTTGTAATCGAAGTCCACGTGATTCTTGAAGGGATAGGCTTTGATGGGTTTTGAAGTATTCGTGACCTCCCGTAGAGCCCTATAATGCAACAGTCTTGACAGCCCACCCATGAACTCCTTGGGAGTATCGTATTGGCCTTCGGGGAGGGTGAGTCGGGTGTCTTTTCCTTCGTAGGTCACCTCGTACCACACTTCATTGGCTCGCACGTTGTACCACGAGTAAGGGTATTGGATATCCACGAGGGCACATTCCCAGCGTCCAGGTAAATGCAACGGTTGCGGTAACTGGGTCACGTACTTGGCCACGGTGTTGTCAGGAAACACATCCAGCGAACTGTTACTGGGTAGGGTGAGGTAAAACATGGCGACTGAGCTGTCCTGCTGCTGCTGTTGGTTTTAATAGGTGTTCCAGGCCTTGGGCGGTTGTGTCCGGCGTCGTGTTCGTCGCGTTGACTTGCTACGTGTCACGGCTCTGGAGATGTGGGGTGTCCTGATCAAGGATGGTTTTTTAAAGGTTTGAAAAGAAGGTGCCCGTTGTGGTGGTGGAGTTTTGGGGGGTGACTCCGGTTCCCATTCGGATTCCCAAGAAGGTAGTGGGCCACTCGGCGATTGCTGGGTTCGCTGCATAAAGGCCCAGCGGTGGGGTTCCCCACCAATTCCTGTGGTACATGCATGTCTTTCAAGCCTTGAGCGAAGACCTCCCATCCTCGAGGATCCGTGTGCGATCTGCGTTTACGCATCAGGTCATTCACTAAATCCGTCATGTGGGTGCCGGGGACCACCTGATTCTGTACCAGGAGTTCGCCTTTATCATTCCAAGTCATGTTAGGATTCTGTTTCATCCGTTGTAATACCAGGCCAGCTTGTTTCTTGAACGATGCAGGTACACTCTTCAGCACTTCGTCTTCCACCCACTGTGGGGCTGTGGGTGGTACCCCTGGTAATGGCGGCTGTTGGAGCGGTGCTGAGGTTGGCGGTGTGTCACATGGTGGTGGTGGTGGTGGTGGTGGGGTAGAGAGGGTTTTGTATTGGTCCATGAACGTCATGTACCGTTGAAGCGTCTCATTGTACCGTTGTACTTTCTCACTGTCGCTTAACCCCGGTCTCTGTAAGATCTGTTGCATCTCTCCATCGAGGGTGTTTATGGTCTTCACCGTAGGTGGGACAGGGTAGGGCGATTGGAGGTTTTGAAGGAACCGTGGTTCGACGAGGACCATTTTTTTCGTGTGGTTCATTGTCGGCCGAAGAGTCCACCAATACTGGACCCAACACGGAAGCGGCCAACGGTGCTAAGATGGCCCCGAGAAAGCCGCCTTTCTGTAACACCTTTTTCTTTTGTGTTTGTGGGACCCGCTTCTGGACTAGGGTTCGGAGATCTGTCTTATGCTTGGCCAACTTGGTCTTCTGAGCCGGAGTCAGTGGTACGTTGCCTTTTAACAGGTTGTACCCGATCTCGCACAGACGGCGTATACGGTCAGGGTCCGCACCGCGTACAATGGTTCGGCCCAACTCGGGTGGGGCCGTCTTCAATACACGGAGCGTGGGAGCGTGCTTCCGTACTCGCGCAAACATCATGTACAACTAATGCTAGAACCCACAACTCTGCTCCTTTTATCTACTTCAGAGAACAGAGACAAAGTGAAACATGCTGTGGTATTAATTCTTTTTATTATCCCCATCATCAAACACACACTCCAGCTGGGGGTGCCACTGTGGATGTGTTTACATTATTTTTGTATGTACACGTGGTGGGCCTCTCCGGGAAAGATGCCGGTCCGTAGTCGAAGGTGGCCGGGGGTGGCTTGCTTGAGGTCGAAGAGCATATACCCGTGCTGAGGGGTTGTGGCATCTTTAAAGGCTTCCAACGCAAACGGTGTGCGGCCGGGATATATCTGTCTCGCCAGGTGCAGCAGTTGAGTGGTATCTCTCGGGTTTTTGAAGACCACCAAGTAGTGGCCATTTAAGCTGATGTTCCGATATTCTTTGTTTTTACTGAACAGATTCTGCACAATGTAGATGATGCTGAGCCGTCGATGGTGGCTGCCTTTGGTAAAGAGTTGGGTGACCCGCGCAGCCGTCTCCGCCATGAGATCATCCAGAACCACCAAGGTGTCCGGTTCCAAATCGGCCAGGTTGGGTAGGCCTTCCACGAACGTGATGTGGGGCATTGCTGCATACGCTTCCTGCCATTCTCCATAACACCACACGACTCGGGCAATGGGTGGGGTGATCATGCTGTCCGCGTGTTGAAGGAGCTTCCGGACGAAGTGCGTTTTGCCGGAGCCCGCCGGTCCTGCGATGAGACACGTGAAGGGATGCTGCCACCGAGGGTCCATGGTTCGAGGTGTATCCGTTGTCGTGGTAACCGGCTCTTGTAAATTTCCTACGAGTGAACTGGAGTGGTGGTGGTGGGTACAACGTCGGTCGTCGTTGTCTGTTCACTGCGAGTGATGATGGTGGTGGGTACAACGTCGGTCGTCGTTGTCTGTTCACTGTGAGGGATGAAATCCGGTGGGTCTTCAGACGTACTGGGTGTACTTGGTGTAGATGTTGAGCTTGGTGTGGAGCTCGACGTGGCTTGTACACGGGGTGTGGTGGTGACTGGGCTCGATACGGGGTTGACTGGTGCTATCTGTAGACTGATTTCACTGATGGCTGGTGTTCTCAGTTGGTTAAGTAGCGTGCTGACATAGGCTACGTCGTAAAACACACCTCCGTACAGCACACTTAGCAGGGTTAGCAGTATCACCACAAAGCCCACTTGCGCTTTGCGCGTTTTGGGAGACGCTGTGTTCAGAGAAAGCTGCTGTTTGTCCATAGCACCGTGGTCGAACGTGGAATGAAGGATGACGGTAGTGGTGCCTGGTTTTATAGTCGTTTCACCTGGTTGGCAGCGACCCAGGAATTGAAGGAACTGGGCCAGCCTTGCCATTTGACGAAATGAAACAGTTTGCCACGTCGACGTTCCGCTTTCAAAATCTGCTCCACCGTGTAGTAGTCTTGCTGTGTTTTTACGACAGGCTGTAATTCCATCTCGTAAAACGTCCCTAGCAACGGTTCCCCTTGAAGATCTTCCAGTTCATAGACTCGCTGCTGTTGGGGTAGGCGCCGTTTAATCAGGAAGTGCTCATCGCTCCAGTTGGGCAAGTAACTTGTCTCAAATTGACCTTTGACTTTACTGATCCGTACAGGGTCCCCGACCTTGTACACCGCCTTCGGCGTTCGCTGCGATTGCCTGGGGTACAAGACACGCCGGGCTTGGGCTTCATTGCGTTGGGTCACGGTAATGGGGGCTCTCTCTATACTCCGATGATAGGCTCGATTGTAACCACTCACAAGTTTCGGGAGAACATCGATGTACCGCCTTGTATTCTTATAGGTGAAATATTTATATATGTTCTGTTGAACCTTTCCACCACGGAAGCCTTGGTCTCGTACGTATGGAAGAAAAACACCTTCTGGGCTTTCAGAAACTGTTGGAACGGCCTGTTGAGGAATTCCGTGCCTTCGTCGGTTTGCAAATACAAAGGTTTGCGCCCGGTCTTGAAGATATCTTTGAACGCCGCTATGAGATTCGCCCCCGTTTTCGTCCGGATGGGTACCACCCACGCATACTTGGATAGGATATCGATGCACGTCAAGATATACCGATTCCCATCGTTGTGTTTGGCAAAGGCGCTCATATCGACCAAATCCGCTTGCCACTGGGCATCTATTCCTCCCACGATGACCCGGTGCCGTAGAAAATGGCGACGGACAGATCGATGTAAGGTATAGGTGTCTTGTTTTCTTAACCAATCTCGGACTTGGGCACGTTGTATCCCCTGGGGTTTGGCCGCTCGATAGAGAGCCGACAATGCACTATAGGCCGCCGGACTGTCGGGACTGTAGTATAAGTTATCAAACACCTTCTCCCAGCTCTTCATGGTGACAAATGATGATGGACCCTGGCTCTATCGTTTATTTATAACGGGTATATCTTGGCCGGAGTTTCTTTCTGATTTTCTTCGTTGGCTTCCACAGTGTCCATGGTAAATGACCAGTCCAACTCGTCTGATGACCGCTTGATAAGCACTTGATCCACATCTACCACGGCATCTTCCAATGCAGACCATAGATCAGGGTGAAGGGTAAAATGCACTGTACCCCCATCTAGCCGAGCCAATTGAGCAAAGAAAGGGCCGCGTCGGATGTACACATCGTGACACAAGTGGATGAGGTCGCCGTCCAGTTCACCAGACAACACCCGTTTGAATTTGGTCCAACCCTCCCGGGACAGACGAATGTGGGCCGGGCACGGTTGTGTAGGGTCCGCATCACAGATGTCTCCCACCTCCTCCATGATATCGACCTTATCCGCATACACGTGCAGGAAATCCTCGGGGGTTAAGCTGAGATACGCCCGTACTGCCTCCGCCATGGTCAGTACGTGAATGGTACCAGATTTGACTGTCTCTCGTATTTATAGGGAGAACCCCGAGAGATCAAAGGATCGGGTGGTCAAAGTCTAGCCGGGTAATCAATGGCATCGTCGTCTGGTTCATGGCTAGACATTTGTTCATTGGGTTCTGCCGCCGCTTCTCTCAGGGCACGAGCCCACTCCAACTCGTCTGATGACCGCTCGTACGGTGTAAACAGCTGGTCCACGATAGGCACCACTTTCTCGAGGGCTGTCCACAGATCGGGGTCTAGGGTGAAGCCTCGCGTAGGGTCTTGGTAGCGGCCCAGGCGTGGGAGGAGCGGTCCACGGTGTACGTAGATGGCATTGTCTATGTGGATGAGATGTCCGTCGAGCTCGCCGCTCAACACCCGTTTAAATTTGGTCCAGCCGTCACGGTCTAGCGTAACCGTATTCGATACGGTCTCAGCGCGCGAACAGCAAACATCTCCACGGTCTTCCACGAGGGTGACTTCATCTTCATAGTCGTGTAACCCCACCCGGGGTGTAAGGGGAAGGATGGCTCGTAGGACGGGTGACATGCTTGATCCAATGACGATCGTTGAATGACACACACTCTGTCTGACCCTCGTATTTATAGTCAGGTCCCACTGTCAATGCCACAGCGCCAGGGCCAATAGGGCACAGACCATGACTAGGCCAACCAGCCGTCGCTGGTTCCGGCGTGAGCGCTCCTGGTCCATAGCCCGAGCATCAAGGATGGCTGTCATAGTCCAGTAGTGGTGAGTGATGGCACACCTCTCCATCGAGTGCACTCTGTCGAGGACCGCTTCTGTGAACTCGTTCAGGATCTGGCGTCGCCCCTCGTTGTCGTCGCCATCTGCAAACATGGACCGAACCATTGCTCGGTAACCCGTGAGTGAATTAACCACGGTGGCATGCTGTAAAATGCGAGTCGCATAGGGCTGGATCTCCGTCATGGCTCTGCAACCGTAGAAATGGAGGTGTAGGATCCAGAGAGACGTGTTTTATAGACCATGTCACACATGCGCGCCTAGACGTCGGGTGTAGTCCGTGATACGCACTATTCTGATGGGTTAGTCCAAAAAAGAGAGCAACAACAACAACACAGATTACAGATCAATCCTTTTATTATGCGTGAACATCATAGGAATGCATGTACTGACCTGTCTGCGGGGGTTTCCCACAATGGCGGTCACCTTCCGCCATTATCCGCCATTTTCCCACAATGGCGGTCACCTGCCGCCATTAGCCGCCATTTCCCAACAATGGCGGATTAGCCGCCATTAGCCGCCATTTTCCAACAATGGCGGTCAGACAAGTCCGGACATGTCCAAAGGTCACGCCCCATTCACCCAAACCGGAAGTGACGTCATTTTTACATCCGGGTGAAATAGGCGTCGATTTAACCTCTCCCTACATTGACGCGTACGCGCGCTGCGGCCGGAGAACCCGCGCCCGCGCTGGGGGGCCGGGCCGGGCCGGGAAAGTTGGAGGTAGTGTTTGAGCATTCCGAAAAACTGGAAGTGACGTCACACACACTTGCGCAGACCCACCAAACCACGTGAACGCCATTGTGGGGAAAAACCCCAGTACATGACACGGAGAGACACAGACAAGTCTAGACATGTCCAAAGGTCACGCCCCATTCACCCAAACCGGAAGTGACGTCACACACTTGCGCAGACCCACCAAACCACGTGAATGTTGGATGCTCCCCCACATAGGATTCACATGGATACCTCACTCGACACAATAGGCCCATGAGGGGCCCACATAGACCCCAACACGTCTATTTCCATACCCTTTGGCTACCGCGCATGCGCAGGATGACCCTATTTCTACCCCACATCCACGCCATCAGATGCTCCATTACATATGCTTCACATTGATACCTCACACGATCCATTCGAACCGTGAATAGCCCATCTCTAACCCAAACACACCCACACACACCCCCAAAAATGCCTGCTTTCTATACTACGGCCAGGCTGCGCATGCGCAGACTATTGACAACGTACGAACCATTAGCGTAGTCAAGTGCTCCTGCATGAGAGCTTCACATGGATACCTCACTCGACCCCATCGGACCATTAGTGGCCCACCTAGATCCCAACACGTCCACCCCGTATGGACCCATACACCCATAGCCATGCAGTATAGGCCTATGGGCCTACCCAGGCCTCGGTGACTTTTTTCAAAAATTTCACCGTTTCGTGCCGTGACACTTCCTATCATGTTTGTCTTGACGAGACTAAGAAAACAAATCCAAACAACCATACCGCAAATGTCTAGAAATAGGTTTCCCAGTGGGACCCCATTGGACCATCAGTGGCTCCCCTAGCTCCAAAACGTCTATTTCCATACCCTTTGGCCACCGCGCATGCGAAGAATGCCGATATTTCAACCCCACACCCAGCCCATTAGATGCCCCTTCACGAATGCTTCACTTTGATACCTCACTCGACCCAATCGGACCATGCAGCGTATTTGAAGTCTAGGGACTACTTTTTCCCGCGACCGCATCACCGCCAGACCGCATCACCGCGGAGGAATATAGGCTCGTATTCCCATACAGGCATCCCCCGTATAGATGCAAATGTGCGAATCAGGGGAGATAACCAGGAATATGTCAAAAATCATCACGGGCATCAAGAGTTACCTCCCTTACCATAATTTTGAGGGTTCCCGGTTGCGATTTAACATGGAACAACAGATGGCGAAATTTCCCGATGCCCAAAAAATTAGGCTCCATTTAGCTTTTCCCTACTACTGCCCGACATCGTAGTGCTTACTGGTACGATCCAACAAGGTACATTGTTCACATCCGACACCGTAATTCTCATTGATATGGGACAACAAAGTATATTACGACCGACCCCGTATTGCTTATTGACACGATCCAATAAGGTGTATCGACCATGTCCGAAACCGTATATTGGTACGGCCCACTGAAGAATATTGTCTTCGTCTCCAACATCGCAGTCTCTCGTTTTGACCTCTCAGCGAATTTCGGCCAAGAGGTATGGCAACATAATTTTTAAGAATTTTGCTGACCGTACCATTCATATTAAGCCTCGACTTCATCATATCAGATCCTCTGACTGAAGTCGAATACTCTAGCACAGTTCCGAAGAACATCAGCCAGTTATTCAGTGTGGTCTCCGGAGCTGATTAAAACACTCTACTGGCAAAGCTGTATTTTGATTGATCGATTTCCGATTTTATTTGTATTCGTCCGATATTGTTTAAATTTTTCATTGTATTTCTTAGGTTGATATTGTCGCGATGCGATATTTTATCATATATCTATGCATGCTAGGATGGTGATACAGACTCGTGTTTTCCATTCCCGTATTGCCCAGTCTGTGTTGTATTGCCCGCTCTCTAACCGGGACTACTTTCACCTGTGACCTTGGCAGCCTCGCGCTGAAGGCATGCCTTGTGAACTGTTCTATTTATAGTAGGCCAGGCTACCAACATTGCCCCGGCTTATCAGTTATAAAGCTCTTTTGCAACCAAATAACAAAACCGCCAAGAACAAAAATTAAAATAAAATAAAAACCAACGAAGAAATTTGTAGTGAAATAAATAAATCAGTTTTTAATTACCGTAATTATCGCCTGCTTCTTTGAATGTCCGAAGCCCGTATCTGCAAATTGTTGTTGTTGTTCATCTTCTGGCCTGGGGACCGCTAACGTTCGCATATCGAGAAAGTCATTTCCAGTTGTACATATAGTTTGTTCCAGTTTGTCCCAATTTTGAACTATACCAGTTTTCATCTCGTTGACATCGTTGGATCCGTGTCCAAAACAAATGGCAGAATCCTATCCTCCTGACCGGCGTGACACTGACAGCTATGCTGTCAACAATGATTTCGAAACGAGTTCCAGCACAAATTCTGACCCTGCCAATTTCGACTTGGGTTTTTTGTCGGACGACGAAAGTGGGATGCAGATTACCAGCGGTAGCGATGACGACAGAATGCTAGTGAGAAGCACTTGACCAGGCCACGCAATCCGGCCATACAGGGACAGAAAATGAAAACGCAAACACCCCCCCACTGCCTCAGAAAATCACGATTCTGATGACAACGCCACGCTCTCGGATATCGAAGTTTTGACAAGCCAAACCAGCTTTGCTTCGAGGGCACCAACATTTGTTAATTATGAGGAAGAACAGTCCGATTTTGTACAAAAAATGCGAAACAAAAATACTGTCAGAAAAACTGAAGGCGTCATGAAAACATTCACAAAATGGTTGAGCACAGCACCACACTACGAGAACCAGAAAATCGAAACAATCGCCCCTACTGAGCTGAATAACTATGTTGGGTCATTCTTATTAACGATCCGGAAACATGACGGTTCAGATTATGAACTCCGATACTCTAACCAGCTACCACAGAGGCATTGATCGCTATTTGAGAGAGAAAAACTACCCCTGTAGTCTGGTGATCAGTCAAGATTTTCAAACGCGTAGGGACGTCTTGGCTTCTAAACGAAAAGAATTAAAACAAAAAGGAAAGGGAAACCGCCCCAACAAATCTGCCCCACTGACTGCAAACGAACAAATAGTATTGAAAGAGAAAGGAATATTGGGAAGTGATAGCCCCCGCGCCCTACAAAATAAAGTGTGGCTAAATAACACTGTCCATTTTGGTCTAAGAGGACGCGACCAAAACCGCAAATTGAAATGGGGAGATATTACCCTTAGATCAGATGAACGAGGGGTGGAATTTTTACAATTCAACGAGAGAGACACCAAAACAAGGCGCGGCGAAGGTGCTTTCGGACAATCCAGAGTGTTTCAGCCAAAACAATTTGAGCTGGAAGTAAATAAAACCGAATGCCCTGTAGAAGCATACAAAATATTTCGCTCGCACAGACCCGAACAAATGTGCCACCCCGACAGCCCGTTCTATCTGTCCGTCAACGATAAACGAAAGTTGAGTAGTACGAAATGGTACAAATTATGCCAGCCAATGTGTAAGAATTACTTAAATGATATGATGAAAAAAATGGCAGAACGCGCACACTTGACTGGTCGTAAAACAAATCACAGTGCCAGGGCGACCACAGCCACTCGACTTCTCCACGCGGGGGTAGCACCCACCACAATCATGCAGCTAACGGGACATACACACGTGGCTTCGCTCAAAAACTATGCGATAGCTTCCCTTCAACAACAGGAGGAAATGAGTAACATCCTCAGCCTCGCCAGTAATATAGTGTCTCGCGCACCTGCAGCAGAAGGCAGGGCACCTTCTCCACCTTCCCGGTTTTCAGAATCTGTTCAACTTCAGGAGCCACCTGCAGCACAAACCACACCGTACATTCCATATCCAGCGTGTAATTTCCCCACTGTTAATAGTACATCCAGCAGCTACGTCGAAAAACATCACAGTGCAAGTCACACAACTGCCGGCGTGTTCCATGGTGCGACGTTCAACAATTGTACGTTGAATATGAACTTGTGGCCTCCCGCTCCACCCTCTGATAACAGCTTAGGGCCTGAAATCTGAACAGTCATGGTGATTCCCATCGAGCGAATACCGGCCATATATAATAGATTGTAATTTAAAGTTTAACTGTTTGCTGGTGAAAATCACACACTTACCCGTACATATGGTGTTGCCTCGCAATGTTGCTGTTCGGGCATACTTTTCAGTTAAATTAAAACAGTTCATGTTCGGGGCCGCACGGTCCCATGGGTCCAGTGTACATATGTAAATTCACTCACGGTTGTCTCTTTTCTCTATGACTTTCCTAATTGCGGAAAATATCAGTGTTCATTGATATTCTACCTATATATAGAAAAGGGAATAATAAAATATTATTCGAATTTTCCCAACTTTAAAGTTTGAACTGGATTCTGTCATCTTATTAGACCCGTTTTCAGCACTACATGTATACGGTACGTTACGTTTATACTGTCAGATATATTTTGGTCCGCCTTCTCCTGCACGAACAGATTCAAAAGTGAATAGCGAGCCAGTCCATTTATATTTCAAGCGAGGCCAGGAAAATAAAATAGTCGTTGAGTAAATTATATAGATATCGCGACACTGTGTTTTACCATGGAGTTTCTGTCCCTTTCGAAGAAAATACACGACTCGACTTCATGCGGGAAATCAGCGAGTATTATCGTACAAATCCTGAGCGTTCTTTTCTGTTAAAGGCATACATCCAATTGTCATGAGCGATTATGGCTAGAAAGTGATAACGTTTTCCACACACCGCCCAACGGCTGACTGAATTTAGCTACCAACATGAACGAGACCTTGTTGCCGTACCCCGTATGATATTCACGTAGCCATCTGTACGAAATTGCAGTTGCATTTACACCTTCCTTCCACATATTCTCTGTCCGAAATTGTCTGGAAACTTACTTGATATCGGGAGAGGCCAATTAGCTAATTTTCCACCGTCCAGTTTGCGTAACACATCCGGCAAATTCAAAAACACCACTTCGTTCTGACTGATCCAGTTTCTTTCAGTGTGGACGATAGAGTTCATTTTTAGCCAGCTTCGCGTGCGCGGAGTGGTTTAATAGCGTTACATGAGCTGCACCGCCACGCTCACAAAAAGAACCGCGATGAAAGTATAGTTCGCAGATAAAACGATATTTTAAGGGACAAATATAGATGATCAGGCAGGTATAAGATAAATACATTATCATGACACTGTGTTGTTACCGCACATTGTATCAGCTCTCGTTCTCGGTCGATACGGCTATCCAGACTCGGAGAACTCGAGCTGATACAAAGTGCGGTAACAACACAGTGTCATGATAATGTGTATGTATCACAAATACTTATTGTTCGGTTCCTATCAGTTATTTTTCTCGGGTTATAATTGTCAGCGACAGATATTGTATTTCTTATTTAATCAACGTTATATTTCCGATAGGATGTACTATTTTATGTTGAGATTGTCAAGATGCAAGATTAAGCCAATCTGACCTGGGTAATCCTGAGGGGTGAGCGGCTACCCGGATATTGAGGGAGGGAGGGGGAAGGGGCATTTTCTAACTTTTGACCATCTTGTTCAACTGGACTGAAACTTCGCACGCTATATATCTGGGTCAACCTCTACCATAAAATGTTAATGGAAATACGAGATGAGAGAGAGAGAGAGAATTAAGGTTTAACGTCGCGTTCAGCAATATTTCAGCTATATAGCGAGATGACTGAGATGATGACGTCATAATCACGTCACTCTAAAGATGCCTTTTGTCAGAGTTTCCTATTTTGTATCTATGCTATTTTATCCAAAACAAATACATACTAAATCAGGAAATACTTATCTGTTGTGAAATAAAATAAGTGTGGACTCTTTTATGAGTAAAAATGTGAAAAGTTTCAAGAAAAGCGACGAAAACACTTCTCAGTCACACCCTCGTGGCAGCCATTTTAAAATTACCCTTTGCTTGGTGGGATTGCAAAAACAATATCATAGGCTATAAGCTCAGGAAGTGTCGGCTCTCAATATGTTGTCGTTTCGAGGAGAGTGTAGAAAGTTTGGCAGCGCTGGAGTCGAGATTCAAATCCGAATTGTCTCAATACTTGTTATTCTCCCCCGATAGCAATCTGTTAATGTGGGTTATAACAGATTCACCAATTGGCTAAATTAGAAGGATGACATGGCGCTCTGATAGTGGTTACTCAAATTTTAGAGCGCGGATAGTCCTGGGATATCATATATTTTGGATTAAGTTTGAACTTACTGAGTCGCATGAGACATATCCCCTCTACCATTTCCGAAAAAGGCTATTTTTTTTAACTGATGCTAAATGGTGGGATTCTAATGTTATACGTGCCTTTCCTCAAACAGATGATGTTGGCGTTGGCATTGTTCTGTGCTGTGGCTGTCCAGTGTGCATGTAGCATGGCACTGACATCAAATGAGGAGTGGAGTATGTTCAAATCCAAATATGGCAAGGTCTACGGGGATGTTAGCGAGGAAAGTTCAAGGTATGTTCTCTGTAGTTCATTCATGAATTCGTTATATAATTGTGATGGCATCTGCCAGTAACATCCACATGCATCTCACACAATCCGGTAGAGCTGAAATATTGTTAGGTTATTATACAGTGCTTTGTACAATATGGATTGGTATTGTACAAGTGCATGTTGTGATGAAAACTCGTATTGGACGAGACGCCGAAGCACAAAGCACTGTATAATGACCCTATTTATTATACAGGTCATCGAAATATTAAATTAAATTATTTGTTATTGATTTTTTATTTATGTTTGAATCAATATAGTTTTGTTAGATAAAACAACATAACATCAATATATTCAACTATAACAATAAATTCAACTACAGGACCGGTAAATTCCTAGAATGCAATGGACTCCAAATCTGTAATTCTGCAAATATCATGCAAATGTATTATCAGTCTCTACTCTCCGAACTTCACTTACGTTACTCTGAATTTAGATTTATATTGATATTGAAGTTTCCTACATGATCGAGCTAGAAAATAGAAGGTTTTCAACTTTTGTAGCTTCATTTTGACGACATAACAAAAAGAGTTACCTCCCTTAGAAAGCGTACAATATGAATTCAGTACGGTATTTTGGGATCCAATATGACTTTGGGTATTGTACGGACACGTGGTGCGATTGAAATCATTTGATTGGATCAAAAGACATAGCTGTATAATAAATTATATTATATATATTGAAATGATGAGAAAGAGTCAAATGTGAGGAAAACAGAATGGAAAGAGGAAACAATCCCCTGATTTGCACTATGGGCCACGCCATTAAAAGAAATATATGAGTCTGTTGTGCGTCACTGAGTCGCTCGACCTCTTTGTTGGTACCCGCACACCGCTACTAACAAATGCATCCACCCAAAAATGTAATTTTCAATGGTTTGTGCTGAACAAACGAAACAACTACCAATATATATATATATGCTCTTAATATGGAATAATTTTATTTTCAAAATGCGTATTTTATATCGTCGGAATCGGGTAAGAATACATCGATATCGTGTATACGATTGCGCAATGTATCACAGGTTGTTAGCGGTAATTGGTCAATTTGATTCAGAACTTAATTTCGATTCTTTTCATTTTAGGAGAGATATATGGACTCAGAGAACAAAACAAATTCAACTTCATAACGAGGCTGCCGATAGGGGGATACACTCTTACCGTATGAGCATGAACGAGTTTGGAGATATGGTGAGAATATCAGAAATACTTCCAAGACACAGTATCCGGTACATACATGTATACGATTTGAGGTTTCTGTTATAGAAGGCCAACATACAATGTACAATGCAATGTTAAAAGGCAGTTTCTCCTCTCGGTTCAGTTAATGAATGTCTTTTAAGTAAACTTGAATATTTGTCTGAAAGCTTCCGTCCCTGCCTTTTAGAAAGTTAAAAAGTGCCCCAAGTTAGACTTTAAAGTATATAAACATGATAAATTGCGTCAAATAATAAATATATCAGCATTGCCGATTAACATCAATAACAACAAAATGGATATTGGTACTGGAATACAAAATACTCCACAAAATACTAGTATGAAAGCAATCATCTTGAACGCTTTTTTTCCATCAGACGATAGAAGAATTGAATGAATTCCGTGGAAACGTACACGGAATGTACAGTGGAAAGAAGTCGCGAGGACGAAACGGAAGACTGTTCACCTCCACCAAACTGGCGGAGGATATTCCCGCGGAAGTAGATTGGCGAAACAAGGGCATAATCACCCCGGTAGTATTTCAGGTATGACCGTAACATAGCAGGTATAACACGACATAGCATAACATGACTTATCGTTTTACAATTCGTTGATGGGGAAAGGGGTGTCCTCGATTTCATTCCTCAGTATTGTCCGTGTTGACGATATCACATTTGTCAAGATGCCAAGACGTTTAATGAGGGTGGGGAGGGGGGGGAGCGATCGTGTGAACGTAAAAAAAATATCTCTAGTAGGGAGAAAAAATAAAAAAATAATCCAAATACGAAGAACGAAGAAAAAACAATTGGTGAAGAATTCAAGCATGTCTTTATTAGCTACCACGCTGTTTAATAGTGTTGTTAATGTCAGTACATGCAGCGGAGTAAACATCGGAAAACGTTGAAAAGTGTTCACATATTTCATTATATACTCCAAAACTGTAAACAAAATAACCTATATATTTATATACCTATGTCGCCATTGGAATTTCAAAACTGGACCACGGAATCGAAGAAGAGGATTGTGGAAGTGTAGTTCCCATGTTGATGTAGTAAATGCTAGTAAGGGGCCCTTACTGAGCTTCCAAAAATGGCACCAATTACTGTCCAAGCCAGTCTGCTTGCAAGCAGGTGAAGATTGCTCCAATAGATATCCGGCGAGCTGGAGAATGACCTCATATCGCCTGGTTACAGTCACAGGCCCGCAAAACAAGAGTTTTTGGGGGGGGGAGGCGGTGGTATTAGGATGAAATGTCGAAATATGGGGTCTCTATATATAACCCCATGCTTTATATAAATCCACATAGAGGTTTGAAACGGATTTTGGGTGATTCGAGAAATAAACGGTTTACCGCAAAACAAAATACATCAGCATATTCTACGGGTATCACTTTATATACTCCCGTCGTCAAATTAGTAAATTTGTGCAATTTGTTACCTTTGCCGGGCGATTCAAAATCCAACGTAACTGTCCGTCCATCTAGGAACAGTTAGATTATGGCGGGCTTCGTTCTCAATTCTGATTGGTCAGTCGCGACAGCTGATCAGTGCGTGACCTCTCTTGCCGAAGGCGTGTCGCTACTGACCAATCAGAATTGAGAACGTAGCCCGCCATAATCTAACTGTTCCTAGATGGACGGACAGTTACGTTGGATTTACGAAAATACCCCTTGCCCCCCTACCCCCCTTTAATGATGAGGGCATACCATACTAATATTACGAGTCCATGAGAATGTAATTGCTGTCAATGTATTCCTATTATTGCTTTATTTTGACCCTTACTCCATACTCATACTTCATAGTTTGACCTTTCAAGTATCCATTAACCCTTTGTTCCCTATTCACTTATAATGGATAGTCTGCTTAACAACTTCTCTCGCTCCTGGTCTTCCCTTCCCTGCCGATTCATGATCTGATCCTTATCCTGTTCATGCCTTTGTGTTACGCCGCTTCCGTTGATGCCATATTCGTGATGATGTCACTTCCGAAAATGATGCCACTCCCGGTGATGATGTCACTTCCGGCAATGATGTCACTTCAGGTGATGACGTCATTGATTCAGACTCTGCTCATGCTTATGTTCCTGTGATGTGAAGCTCTCCTCTCACACTACTGAGAAATAAAATACATTTTTTGGACGAAATGTATATCCTTCCAAAGTAATGTTAGAATTAATATAAAATTTTAATCATCCTAGAACCCCCCCACCCCCCTCCACTTCCCCTCCTACTTCCTTCGCTCTCTTCTACCATCCCGCGCCCTTGTTAAACGGCGTTGCCGAACATATACGACCATGGCATGTTTAAAGGTAAAGGCTCGAGTGGCGAGCATGGTCACTGCTAGGTGACTTTGATAATATCCCCTTTTTGCAGGGCAAGTGTGGTTCAGGATATGCATTTGCGGCTGCTGGATCACTTGCGGGATTTCTTGCCCTCAAAAGTGGACAGCTCATAGTTCTTTCTGTACAGAATCTCCTGGACTGCTCTCGGAAACAAGGTTTGCATCCTATAATTATTTTGTCGATCAACAACATCAGTCCGGTAGTCTCCAGGTCAGTCTGATGAATGCCTTACACCCCCATGAGAGTAGAAAATTACGAGAAAAACTTTATGGGAAGCGGACAGCTCAAATTTCTCTCTGTACAGAATCTCCTGGACTGTTCTCGGAAACAAGGTTTGCATCTTATAATTATTTTGTCGGTCAACAACATCAGTCCGGTAGTCTCCAGGTCAGTCTGATGAATGTCTTGCACTCCCATGAGAGTAGAAAATTACGAGAGAACCTTTATGGGACACTCCTTAAGTACTTTCGCCTGACGAAATTATTTTGGTGAAGAAATGTTTGTTTAGGTTAAATGTAACCTTCTAAATATTGTTATACGTTGCCACATTTTGGCCTGGTTGAGTGGAGACCAGTTTAGGCATATCATTCACACGTGTCTTGTACACATTTCGGAAGTGGGGAAGGAGGGGTAGAAGGGGCACCGCTATCAGTTAATAGCAACAAATCTGTTCATCGCTTGAATTTCGTTATTAGATTTTTCAGATCCATAAAATGAACTATTCATCACGGGGAATAGAAATAAGCATGGTTGTTTTGAATTATAGGTAAAGAAAATAAATAGACGTGTTTACCAGATGATGTTCTTGTTGCTGGAATATTATTTTTTAAAACGTGACCTCAGTAGTAGGGCGTAAGGATCCGTCACTGAAGTCCCTCAATTGCGCATGCGCGAGAATCTTTTTTGACGTGATTTGGGGCGGGGCGAGTGTGTTTTTGTGGGCGGAGCTAGGGGTTTTGGGGGCGTGGCCTATGAGTGCACTTGCACTGAAAGTGTGTTTCAAGATGGCGGCTTGTTTTTGTAGGTTGGGGGTGGTCGGATTCAAGATGGCGGCTTGTTTTTGTAGGTTAGGGGTGGTCGGATTCAAGATGGCGGCTTGTTTTTGTATGGGTGGGGTGGTCGGATTCAAGATGGAGGCCAATTGCACTGGTTTGACCTCCTCATTTGCATAAAAAATGGGGAGGTGGTGGTCGGATTCAAGATGGCGGCTTGTTTTTCTAGGTTAGGGGTGGTCGTATTCAAGATGGCGGCTTGTTTGTGTGTGTTATGGGTTTTCCCCAGCCCTCCTCATTTGCATATGTTCAAGATGGCGGCTTGTTTTTGTAGGGTGAGGGTGGTCGGATTCAAGATGGCGGCTTGTTTTTGTAGGGTGGGGGTGGTCGTGTTCAAGATGGCGGCTTGTTTTTCTAGGTTAGGCGTGGTCGGTTTCAAGATGGCGGCTTGTTTGTGTGTGTTATGGGTTTTCCCCAGTCCTCTTCATTTGCATATGTCTCGTTTTCAAGATGGCGGCTTGTTTGTGTGTGTTAGGGGTGGTCGTGTTCAAGATGGCGGCTTGTTTTTGTGTGTTAGGGGTGGTCGTGTTCAAGATGGCGGCCTGTTGTCCGCTGAAAATATGCAAATGAGGTCTTTGGGTGTGTGTTTCAAGATGGTGGCCTGTTTGTGTGTGTTAGGGGTGGTCGTTTTCAAGATGGTGGCTTGTTTTTGTAGGTTAGGGGTGGTCGTTTTCAAGATGGCGGTCTGTTGTCCGCTGAAAATATGCAAATGAGGTCAATGGGCTATAAAGGGAGTTCATTTTTAGGGGCCAGGGTGTATTCAATCTGACTTACCTGACTTGTCTCCCAGCCAGCCAGCCAGCCAGCCAGCCACGCAGCTAGCACAGCCATCCATTTACTTTTTTCGAGTAAGCATGATACGTGGAGCAGATTTTCCCTTCGACCCAGCAGCACCTCCGGTTGAAATCTTGCCTGAAGATGCACGTGTCAGGGCCATTTATCAACGACCCTGGAGTGCTCCTGTACAACTTCCCCCGTGGTTGGTTCATCGAAAAGGCCTGTATGCATTAACAGCAGGAAACAAGGGGCCCTACAAAGACCGGAAATGTCTGTTTCGGTGTTTGGCCGTGCATGTGGACGAGTGTAACCCCCAGGCTTGTGAGACAGTGGCCGATGGCTATTGGGAAGAATATCTAGAGCAGCACGACATGGATAAGCGGCACTTCCGTGGAGTTCCCTTTAAGAATTTGGATGATGTGGAAACATTGTTCGATATTAATATCTTTGTTTATCGATTAAGACGGGAGGATGACGACACCTTTGTGGTTGAATTGGTTCGTCGATCCACAGAACGGTATGCTGCTACGATGAATGTGAATGTATTTGATGACAATGGCGTGAGTCATTTTTCGCTCATTACCAATATGAGCCTGTACGCTCAGTCTTTCAGTTGTGCCCAATGCCATCGTGTGTTTAAGCGGTCTCACAGCTTACATTGCCACGAGAAAATCTGTGGCAACAGTGTCAAGCGTGTCTATCCGGGTGCAGTGTATCATAATACACCTACTATGACCTTATGTGAACACTGTGGTAGCCTCATACGCGGACCTCACTGAAGCACTACAGGCTGTGACCGAAATGGAAATTACCCCGGCAGTGGTAGCGGCTTGTCCTTCCAAAATTCCACGTGAAGAGGTTGTGACGTACATCTATACCCACCAAGGACAGAAAGATCATGATGATGATGATGACGAATTCAAACAAGTCTTGTTGAAGAACTATTGAGAACAAGGAAAACATGTATTGATCTGGAGACATTGTATTACAAAAATTCAGAGTTTTTTTTTTTTTTTTTTCACTGTTAATTGTATTTAAAATTCAATACTTACATATAATTGGTATTAAATTCAATTGTGAATACGTTCATTGTGTGTTAATAAAAAAATAGTAGAAAAAATTAAAAAAATGTGTTCTTTTTTCCTTTTTTAATAGTCAAATAGCTCCAAAAACGTCTATTTCCATTCTTGCGCATGCGCAGAATGCTGATAGTTCAACCCACACCCAGTCTATCAGATGCGCCTTCACGTTACCTTCAATTTGATACCTCACTCGAACCGATTGCACCATTAGGGACGCCTCTAACCTCAAAAAGGTTATTTTTGAAGATTGATATTTTTCATATTATCTTCGCGCATGCGCAGAATTACCTTAATTCAAGCCCACACCCAGTCTATCAGATGCTCCTTTATGAATGCTTCACATTGATACCTCACTCGATCCCATCGGGCCATTAGGGCTCTCCTAGCTCCAAAAAGGCTATTTTCATACCCTTCGGCCACCGCGCATGCGCAGAATCACCCTAATTCAACCCCACACCCAGTCCATCAGATGCCCCTTCACATAAGCTTCAATTTGATACCTCACTCGACCCTATTGGTCCATTTTTAAAATAAAAAATTTTGGCTATTCCATACCCGGATAGGGTGATAATTTACACCCTTTTTTCACTAATTTCAATTTTTAATTATTTAAAAAACATAGAAAATGAAAAAGATTTTTTTTGGCACCATGAATCTTTTTTTCCTTTTTTATTATTAAAAAAAATTTTTTGGTTATTCACAAACCGTCCCTCACCCTCCCCCCCCCCTCCTCCCCTTTCCCATCACTAATTTCAATTTTTAATTGTTAAAAAATCATAGAAAATGAAAAAGATTTTTTTTGGGCCCATGAATCTTTTTTTTTCCTTTATTATTATTAAAAAAAATTTTTGGTTATTCACAAACCGTCCTTCACCCTCCCCCCACTTCCTCCCCTACCCCCCTTTTATCAATATTTTTAATAATTTTCAAAAAAATGTTAAAAAAATTTAAATTTTTTTTTTTTTTGGGGGAAAAAAGCATGATTGGAGCTGATGTTAGTTGGGTGTGCTTATGAAAGAAGTTTCTCTTTCGGAAAGATGGGTTGGCCCTGAAAAGGGCCTTTGGATAGTGTTACACGATACACTTAGGCACGGAATATACGCCGCACGCCTCCCACAAATTGTGTACAAATGGAGCATTTTATCTTGAGATGCACCTCTCCGGAAATACTACAGCGTCAGGGTGAATAGGGCACAGACTAGTATGAGGCCAACTAGCCGGCGCTGGTTCCGGTGTGAGCGCTCTTGGTCCATAGCGCGAGCATCAAGGATGGCTGTCATAGTCCAGTAGTGGTGAGTGATGGCACGCCTGTCCATCGAGTGCACTCTGTGGAGCACCGCTTCTGTGAACTCGTTCAGGATCTGGCGTCGTCCCTCGTTGTCGTCGCCATCTGCAAACATGGACCGGACCACTGCTCGGTAACCCGTGAATGAATTCACCACGGTGGCATACTGTAAAATGCGAGTCGCATGGGGCTGGATCTCCACCATGGCTCTGTGTAGTTGTTAATAAATGTGAACATACATGTTATTTATAGTCGGCTGTGTGTGTTTCAAAATGGTGGCTTGTTTGTGTAGGTTAGGGTGGTCGGATTCAAGATGTCGGCTTATTTTTGTATGTTACGGGTAGTCGGTTTCAAGATGGTGACCAATTTCACTTTTCCCGATCCCCCAGCATTTCACGATCCCCAGCCTTCATTTGCATATTTTCAAGATGGCGGCTTGTTTGTCTGTGTTGTAGGTGGTGTGATTCAAAATGGCGGTCTGTTATCCTCTGAAAATATGCAAATGAGGTCTTTGGATTTTTGCCAAAAATGACACCTGTTCATAGCAGGGCCGTTTCAAAATGGTGGTCGGTGTGAGTGAGTGTAAAATCGGACGGCGTGAGTGCAAGATAGATTGACCCACTGTATAGAGCTGTGTCACCATGGCCCAAGCATTAAAAATTACCTATTATTTTTTCGATAAATCCTTATAATTTTTAGGGCACTATTATAACACTAATCCATAATCTACACGTAATTTTTTTAACCAAGAAAATCATTCTATTTTCCTATGTACCTGGGTTTTTTCATACTATCTTACACGAACCTTTCGGGTTTAAAAAGTACTAAAATTAATAAATAACCGCCTAGTGTAACGTTAGACTGTTAAAAAAATTTAATACTATATACTCAATTGCCTGAGTTCAACTTGCAATAAAATACAGGTGCATTTCACAATTATTGTAAAATGACAAGCTGTTTAAAATTGAAAAACAAACACAGATATTTTGTCGTAAAAAAAATCTAACCTACAGCTAGAGTGTTGTCGCTGACGTCCGCGTCTTTTACACTATAAATACCTCTCAGAATTTTTAATTATTCACACTTGAGTCATGGAGCCGCCACCACCATACTGCACTCAAATCATGAGTATTGATACAGCAGACTTGTTCCCAAATGATGATGAGAATCAACTCCTGCCTGGAATGATTAATTTGGTAGACGACGAACCCTGGGTAGCGGAATTAATCAAGGAACTATTTCCACCTTCACCAACCCGGAACAATCCTACAACTATTACTACAGACCAAGATCCTGGAGAAACAACGAGTCACTTAGACGATCTTGCAGCCCCATCCGATGTTAATCCATCCGAAAAAATAGATGAGGTAGACAGCCTGCTAGCAACGCTGTTGAAACAGACCGACGACCCGGTACAACAGACTACACAAGAAAAAAAAGACTCAAGAAAAACAGAAGAAGAAGAAGATTTAAAGAGGGTAGACGATACAAGACAAAATACAACTAGGCCACAACAGCGGAAACAAAGAAAAGCTACAACGCCCAGCCGAATAACAGAGGAAAAGATCCAGAAAATAACACCCAAAAAAAGAAAAATTTACCACGATTCCGTGAATTATATCTGGGCGATTACAACATCAACATTGGGACGCCAGACCGAACGAAAAAAAGCATTATATATCCACTGCGTTGAATGTGCGAACCCTTTTTCAAAGTACGCGATAGGACCATGTGGACACCAGGCACTTTGTGAATTTTGCATCCACCGTCGAGCCGGGATACCCACCTCTATTCCGTACAACAACAACCCCGTACAGTGTGAATTACTCCATGTAACCTGTCCTGTCTGTGCTGATAGACTATTGGCCCTGTCAACGAAGTAAATGGCTATATTTACTTCATATTCCAACGGTTTTTTTAAAAACCACCCATGTTTTCCGAAAGGGAACTTCTAACTATGCACAAAAATAACACGAGAAATTACACCCCCCTGTGTTCGTTCAAATAAATTCCCCACGCTTATGAAAATAAATTTTGCCCTCATACCGGGGTTTAAAAATTTTATAAAGTCCGTTATATCCTCGGACTGTGTAAGATTAAATTAATGGGGGATATTCCCCACGCTTATGAAAATAAATTTTTTCCCCCTTATACCGGGGTTTTAAAACAATTTTTAAAGTCCGTTATACCCTTGGACTATGTAATATTAAATTAATGAGGGGGGGTAGAGAGAAAAAAAAGAAAATCCTGTGTATATATAGACAGAGATTTGTCCTAACAAGGACATTTGATAGTGGCCAGGGGTTGTATTTTTTTTGGTGAATGCAGTTTGCTAAGAAAAAGAGGGAAAATGTGGGACATCTGTGTTTTTAATTGATGTGCTCAAGATAAGAAAGCTTCCTCTTTCGGAAGTATTTGTTATTTTTACGTGTTTTTATTCACGTGCTCTGAAAAGTGCATTTATTATTTGATATGGTGTTTTTATTCACCAGGGGGTTTGCCTGTCTACCCCCCGCGCCCCAGGGAGTTTGCCTGTCTACTCCCCGTAGGCTTACCGGATCACAGTGAAATGGCCATCCGGCTCCCGTCTGTACCTCCGCATCATCACCTCCATGTCATCGTCATCCGAATCAAGTAACAGTTGTGCATCAAAATGAGCTGGGGCGATGATGGTCGGTGGTGGTGGTGATGGAAGGGGTAAATCCAGGGGTGGTAGATCTTCTAACGGGAACGGGGCTGGAAGCGATGCTGTTGTTGAAAGGTCTTCCGGGTGTTGTTGAAATGGCCGGACGACCTGTACAGGAGGCGGGGTGGTGGGTCTTGCTTGGTTCATTACCCTGGTTAGTAATTGGAACCACCCCGCTTCATCTACGGTCGTCCGGGCCGCATTTAATAAGTCTCTTACATTCTGGGTGGTAGTTGGTGTATCCGCCCGCACTTGGCCCAACAGCATGGCCTCCCAAATTTTAAACTCTTCCGCCCAGAACCTCTTAATCTCCCGTTTTATCGCCCTCTCCTTCGTTCTCGTTAGGTGCGGCAATGCCGCTCCCTCCTCTTCCACCCATCTGTTCTCTCTCCGTCTATCACTGGTGGTAGTGGTGGTGGACATCTTTCTCTTCTCTTCTATGTTTTTCTTGACAGTGAAAAAATTTTGTGGCAGCCGTCTACCAGAGGGGTGAGTATTTATGTACAGCGCGCGGACCTCGGCGACCGCATTCCATTGTGGTATACCATCAAAAATTCACGTGTGTTTGATTATGAATTATAAATGCGTATCATTTTACAATACATATCAGTCCCCCGTAGAATTTTTAGTTCTAATTCAGCTCAGATAAATGAAGAACTCCTATTAAAAATTTCAAACCCCTAGCCCTTGTTTACGTGATGTTTTATAATTTTTTACTGGGTTCTCGAGCCGATACGAAAATACAGAAAACCCGATCCATTAAAAATAATTCATTTTTCTGCATTAAAAAAAGAGCCAGTCTATCCCTAATTACCCGATACGCGTACCCTGAAAATTCCAGCCCGTTTCGTTCGTAAGAACTGTAGAAAAATGAATAAACAGAGCCTTGGTTTCAGCGTAACAAAACACAGTACGCGCTGTAGCTCCGGTGTAGCCTTGTTCCATACTACGTGAGAACAACGCTACGGCTGCAAGCCAGTCACCAGATCGAGTTGTTGGGAAATTGCCGTACGGGCAATATTTGCCAGACCAATTGACCATAACCAATAAAATAATTCGATTCTATGTCCACTTACCTTTCATAAAAATCCTTGTTTATGAGTGACCGTCCGCGTACGCGCTGTTGTGTATTCAAATTTGTCCGCTCAAACAAACTCCTCTCCGGGCCACATTTTTCCCGAATGTCGTTCGTTGAAAATGCAGTTTGTCACTGCAGAGTACCGCCCCCTTATTCCGTTTGGTACGCAAGAGTTATCCCTTTATTTTCTTCGGGTTTCATTCGCTCACAGCCCTGGATATAGTGTTCTGATAAGGTTCAGGCCGTGATATTCTCGTCTAGCCATGCACTAATTTTTATTTTTTATCTTCGTATGAGTCCAGACTATTAATTGATGCACTCGGACGCGTTTAAAAAAATTAATTGCAGTGTTAAATAATTTTCCGGGGTATTTTTTTACAATGAAAAAATTCAATCGCACTATATACATGTGTGTCGGTCTAATATTTTATCATTCTGCAGTATGGCATCGCGGGGCAAAGAGCTCGCGTTCTTTGAAGTGACGTCTAAGGTGGTTCTTATCGTATATGAACATGAATTACACCTTATCGAAGAGCACCCGATCGAGGTGAAATTAATTTTAAGCCTTGACGGGTGGACGGAATTGACACGTGTTTTACAAGCCAAAGAACCCGAAGTCAATTTTTTACCTGTCGGTGTGGATGTGTACCTGCGGCGGTGTAGAGAGAATTCATTTTTCCCCCGGTTAGAACAGAGCGGGGGTCACGGCATTGTACTTTGGCCAGCATTATGGGCAGCGCTAAAAGCTATCATTAGCGAAGTTGACGCCGTACTCTACCCCGAAACACAATCCACCATCATTACCCGTACACTCACTTCGAATTGTACCCTAATAATATATCCTGATCGCATCGACTTGATTGACGATGATTCCCGCTGTTGGTGCGTCCCAGAGCCCGCCCGTATCTCTTTATCTTCCGAAGGCTGGACGACGTTGAAACGTGTGTTATTTGGACATTTGGATGGAAATAGTATCTACCTGGATCACGATGTATACATTTTTCGCGGCCCTTTTTTTGCCCGATTGATCTCTCTCAAACGAGGCGGATTTACGCTAGATCCCGATCTGTGGACGGGTTTGCAAAAAATAGTTCCTGTGGTGGATAAAGTATTCTCTGCACACGACCCGCCTCTCACAGAATAGAGTATAAATACCAGGGAAAGAGCCCGAGTGTGTATCATTTACCGTTGGACATTGAGAGAGCAAGTATGTCGCTACAACTACGAGCCATTTTGCCTCTTACACCCAGTGTGCGCTTATACGTGTACGCAGATAAAATCAAACTGGCGAAAGACGATCTAGCTATTTACTGGACCCCCGTAGAAATGTTATGGAATCCCGTGACATTACAGCGTGATGGGTGGAATAAGTTTAAACGGGTATTGCGTGGCGAATTGGGCGGCGAGCTCATCCATCTGGATAATGCTATGTACGTCTATACCCTTCCACCCCACTGCATACGCCTAGGCCGGTACAAAGATAGGCGCAGTATCAGCCTAACTTCTTCTGTGTTTGACGCCTTCAAGAAAATAATGCCTATTGTCGATCAATTATTATCACCGGACGACCGATCTCCTGAGCAATTAGCGTGGGTTCGTGCTATAGAAGATGCGTTCGCTGAACCGGGTGAAAGACTAGCAGAATTTTGTTTGTGTAAACCAGAGACTACTACAGCCGCGAAAAAAAGGCCTATATTTGGAAAATGCAGAGCGGCTAGAGGGTTAGTATCACCCTGGGACGAAGAGGAGACGGACGGGGCGAACTCAGTATCACCCCGGGAAGAGATCGACTCACCTGTGACGGAGGCGAGCCAAGTCCGTGATGCGGGAGCGGCGGAGAAACAAGGAGATTCACCAAGTGTTAACTGATTTGTATTATAATCCAACGAGTGCAGCAGCCTACAGTGGTGTGGGGGCATTGACTCGAGCGGCCCAAGGCATTAGTCGAAGTGAAGTTCGAGACTGGTTAAAAACTCAGGATACGTACAGTTTGCATCGAGCTGCCCGACGTCATTTTCGGCGTAACCGTGTGATCGTTGGAGGTATCGACGCGCAATGGCAAGCGGATTTAGTCGACATGAGTCGATTTGCACCTCAAAATGATGGAAATCGATACATATTGACCTGTATCGATATTCTATCCAAATATGCCTGGGTCCTACCCGTGCGTACCAAAACAGGAGAGAATCTCATAGCCGCGTTTCAGCAGATTTTCAAGACGGGGCGCAAACCTGTTTATTTACAAACAGATGAAGGCACAGAATTTCTCAACCGACCCTTTCAAGCCTTTCTTAAGAAAAGAAGGTATTTTTTTTTCATACCTATAATGAGACGAAAGCATCGGTAGTGGAACGCTTTAATCGCACCTTCAAAGGACGCATGTACAAATATTTTACGGCTCAAAACACACGACGCTACCTGGATGTACTTCCTCAACTGGTACAAGGCTACAATCGGGCTTTTCATCGCAGTATCCAGCGAGCGCCCCGTACTGTGACAGAAGGGAACGAACATGAAGTGCGTGCTACGCTGTACTCCTCCTCCAGTGCACCCCTGACGGCACCCCGTTACAAACGGGGAGATGTAGTACGGATCAGTAAAGTGAAAGGCCAATTTGAGAAAGGCTATTTACCGAACTGGAGTAATGAACATTTTGTCATCGTGCGCCATAAACCTCGACAACCCCATGTCTATCAACTGGAAGATCTACAAGGAGAGAGACTGCAAGGCACGTTTTATGAGGCCGAATTACAACCCATAGTGAAAACACCGAAAGACTACTACACGGTGGAAAAGATTTTGAAAACGGAACGTCGACGTGGGATTGCCTATCATTTCGTCAAATGGCAAGGGTGGCCTCGTTCCTTTAATTCCTGGGTGTCCGGCCGTGACATGAAACGTCTATAAATTCTAACGCCTATCACCACCCGCCTTCAGTATAGGATTTGTACCATGGAGAGTACACGTCTTCCCTTACTGTTAAGAACTCGAAAAGCACAAGTCGGTAGTGTGTTGTGTTTAGTCCTAGTTCTGGGTACGTTATTTACCGGTGTGTTCTACGATTTATCGTACGTGATATCCTGTTTCAACAACCTGCGTTCTTCATCACCCACCACGACTCCACTGCCTACACCAGCCAAGACGTCATCAAGGGTCCGACACGTCTCAACGCAGACACCTACGTCTACTCGAGCCATCATCACGTTACCCCGCTATATCCAGCCCACGACCACGATCCGTACGACTACTCCAACTCATTCTCCTCCATCATCATCATCATCCTTGAGAAGCGAGCCTTCCCCTCTACCCTCTAGTACCTCCACTACTACTACTACTACTACTACTACGACGCCGCTAAACAGTTTTGAAGTGGATCCCCGTGAATCACACCGTTTACCGCGACAACGGATTCCCTTCGAGTACTATCCCCTGCGCCGCCGACCCCGACAACTGGGAGGTGGACTTCGTCAAATCAGCCCCTAAAAGAAACGATGGACCCACGATGGCAGCATCCCTTCACGTGCCTCATCGCTGGACCGACCGGCTCGGGAAAATCACACTTTGTTCAACGTCTCATCCAACACGGGTCAGCCCTGATTTCACCGCCTCTAGCTCGCATCCTGTGGTGTTATGGCGCTTGGCAGCCCGCGTACGAGGCACTGGCCCGTGTCCCCGGACTTACCTTAGTGGAAGGCTTACCGCCTGAGGAACTACCCCCAGACACCTTAGTGGTAGTGGACGATCTCATGACGGAAACGGATAGTCGAATCACCCGGCTCTTTACCAAAGGCAGCCACCATCGTCGGTTGAGCATTATCTACATCGTACAGAATCTCTTCAGTAAAAACAAAGAACACCGGAACATTAGTTTGAATGCTCAGTATGTGGTGTTATTCAAAAACCCCAGAGACGCGTCACAAATTACCCACCTAGCTCAACAGATGTACCCTAAAAACACGGCCTTTGTACGAGAAGCCTTTGAGGATGCCACCCAACCTGCGCATGGCTATCTCCTCATCGACTTGAAACAAGACACGCCCTCCCCCCTGCGATTGCGTACGCTCATATTTCCCGGTGAACTACAGACGGTGTACATCCCCAAATGAGAAGAGGATAAAAGAAGAAGACCACGGTCTCTAGCCTTCATTGCCTCAACATGTCTGCACGCGTACGCAAGCACGCGCCCGCTCTGCGGGTATTACGCAGCGCGCCCCCGGAAGTAGCCCGAGCCCTGGTGCGCGGCGCGGATGCCGACTTGGTCCGGTGTTTGTGTGAAGTAGCCCATAATGTATTAAAAGGCAATGTTCCACTCAGTCCTCTGCAGAAAGGGAAATTGCAACGGCACAAGGCGGGTCTCCGAACGTTAGTGCAGAAGACGGGTAGTGTCAAGAAAAAGAAACAGGTGTTACAGCGAGGTGGATTTCTCGGCGCACTCCTGGCCCCCTTAGCCGCTACTGTACTGGGCCCGTTACTCGGCTCCATCTTGGGAGGACGCTAAATGGAGCATACGAAAAAAATGATGCTGGTCGAACCTCGACTGTTACAGAGTTTACAATCTCCCTATCCCGTCCCGGCCACCGTGCAACAACTCCAGTCTTTGGATGAAGAAATGAATAATATACTCCAACGGCGACTGCCCGATCACGAGAAAATTCAACTCTACCATCATACGCTGAACCAGTACCAGACGTTTATGGATCAATATAGAGGGAGCGGAAGTACTAGTACGCCACCACTACCTACCACCACCACCACAACGCCCACAACACTCCCATCACCACCACCACCACCACCACCGACACCGTCGGCTTCACCTGAGCTGGAACAGGAAGTGTTGGCCAGTGTGCCTAAAGCCTTGAAGACCAAGGCCCGTTTATTGTTGGATCGGGTGAAACAGAATGCCGATATGGGTTGGAACGCGGAAGGAAAACTGCTGATTCGCAACCAAGTGGTGCCGGGGTCTCATATGACCGATTTGATCAACGATATGGTCCGTTCTCGCAAACACGCTAATCCACCTCCGGGCTGGGAAGCCTTTGCTCAGGGATTAAAAGACACACACACCCCTCAAGAATTGGTAGGAAATCGTGAACGCTGGAAGTGGATGCAAGCACCCTCTCCACGTCTCCCCCATACCTGGGAAGGTGGTGAATGGGAACTGCTCACGCCACCCAAAACACCCACACGGCGGCCACCTACTTCGTCACCTCTTTTACCACGCCACCCTCTGCAAACCCTCCTCAGAGCTAAGTTACCGCGACGATCACAACGCTCCGGTAAAGCGCCCAAGGCCTGGGAAACGTACTAAGGGGAACCTCATCTATAAAAACCCGGTGCAGAAGCCAGAACCACTCAGTCGTCGTCGTCGTCATGTTTTACCTGACGTTGCCCAGTAATAGTTCACTCGACGTGTTTCCTGACAACACCTTGACCAAGTATGTCACTCAATTACCTCAACCGCTACATTTACCCGGACGATGGGAATGTGGCCTGGTGGAAATTCAATACCCTTACTCATGGTACAACGTACAAGACGGAGAAGTATGGTACGAAGTGGTCTACGAAGAAAAAATCTACAGATTCACTCTTCCCGCAGGCCAATACGATACGCCGGAGAAGTTCATACGGGCTCTGAATGCCTTGATGGAGTACAGGACTTTAAAGGAGAACGTGGCTGAGGCAACCACGCGGACAGCCTTACGCTTGAAGAGAAACGTAGCCTTCGAGGTCAACGCATACAACGAAAAGAGCTGTATCCTGCTCACCTCTCTCGTGAGAATGAAAATCAGTTCTAGACTACAGGAAATATTAAGGCTGCCTCACAGCGTCATATACAAGGGAGCCACCATTGTCTACGGGACCCATTTGATGGATATGAAAGTAGGTAGGTACGGACTGTACGTCTACTCGGATGCCGTGGACAGCCATATTGTGGGTGATATGAACACACCTCTGTTACGGGTGGTACCCATTAGCCAGACGTATGGCAAACAAGTCACCTACAGTTTCAACCCTATCATGTTCCTACCCGTACGACATACCGATATCGAGACGATCACGATAGATATAAGAGATGACACGGGACGCCCGATCCCATTCGAACGAGGAAAAGTGGTGCTGACACTTGCTTTTCAACAAACCCGCTCTCCTCACTTCGTATAATATGTACGTACCTTACGAGTGTCATACGCCCAGCTATGCCGACTACTACAAGAAACAAACGGGAGGAAGCTTGCCCATGTTTAGTGGGGCACGCATGCAACGAGGTCACGGATTGGGAAACATACTGGGCAGCATTGTGAAAACATTTTTACCCATGGTGACACGGGGTGTGAAAGCGGTGGGAAAACAAGCGGTACGCAGTGGATTGGATATGGCCGGTGATGTGATGAGAGGCACAGCACCTCGACAAGCCTTCAAACGCCGGGCTAAACAAGGCGGCCGGGTGTTGATCGCCAAAGCCCTTAAAAGACAAACACCGACACTGACCCCATTCATTGAACGTCCAACACACCGACGACGCACACCCCAGAGCAGGAGGAGAAGGACTACGCCCCAGAAGAATAAGAAAAAGAAGAGAAGTAGTAGTAGTAGTAGGATAGGAGACATCTTCGCATAATGGCATTCATTCACTCCGAGTCATGTCCGTCTACCAACAGTGAATTGGATTTGTGGACTCTTCCACCCACCCAAACCAGTGTAGGCGAAGGACGTTGGGTAGAACATCGACCCGTGGCTAGCCTGACGGGAGTGGGTCCCATAGAATTTTCCATTGAAAACAAAGATACGGCCTACCTGGATTTAGCCCACACCTACTTGTACGTGAAAGCTAAAATAACGAACAAGGACGGGACGAACCTAGCGGACAATGCGAATGTAACCCCGGTGAATCTTTGGCTGCACTCCATGTTCCAACAGGTGGATATCAGTCTGAACGATAGACTCATCAGTACGTCCACCAATACGTATGCGTATCGAGCCTACCTGGAGACGCTGTTGTCGTACGGCAGTGATGCCAAACTATCACACTTACAAGCTGCGCTGTACTACAGGGATACACCCGGATACCACAACATACTACTCCCTGGCAATAATGGGCACGCCAAACGCAAAAAATTGGCAAAAGAAAGCAAGTCCATCGATATGATGGGACGACTGCACGCCGATCTGTTCATGCAAGACCGCTACATGATGAACGGTGTATCCATCAAGATCAAGTTGATCCGTGCCTCACCTATGTTCGCCTTAATGGCTGGTGGGGCGGGACCTCACGATTACAACATCATCATTGAAGATGCAGCCCTGTTTGTCCGTACGGTAGATTTGCAACAGGGGGTGTTGCTGAGTCACATGCAAGCCTTATCGAGAAAAAAAGCCCTGTATCCCATCCGACGCGTACAGACCAAGGTGTTCTCGGTGCCCGCAGGTACGATGATGGCCAACAGAGAGAATTTATTTCTAGGAGATCTGCCTAAACGTCTTACCCTGGGGTGTGTGACCAACACCACATTCAATGGAAATTGGGCTGAGAATGCGTTCTCTCGACGTTTGTGCACCTTCACTGGATTTGAAGGAAACTACAGATAGCCCTACAGGCACATCCTATTTAGATCTCTACCTCTATAAAAATGAAGCGGGCATTCTCTCTCGTCGACTTTATGACAAAAGAGATGATTACAATTTCGACATCGTAAACTATCCCTTTCTGGACAGTAATATTCCAGTGGGACCTGCATATAGCGTATACATATCTCGCTTAGTAGCATTTGCTAGATCCTGTGTTAAATGTGACGATTCTAATCAGCGTCACAAAACACTGGTGCAGAAACTTAAAAACAGGGCTATTCCACCAAGCGCCTACACTCAAAGTTTCTCAAATTTGGCGATACATATCGCATGCTGATAGCAAAATACGAACGTAGCGTGCAAGATCTATGGCGCTACGTTTCGTAACATGTGTCGAATTCCGCTTAACCCGGGGCTAGGGGCCGTATGAGCCCATGTACTTTAAGATCCTCATGGTACTCGTATGAACAGTCACAATCAAGGCGTGACTGAGGTACATCATTTTTAGATGACTCTATAACGAATATTATGGATTAAGAATACTGATCAGCGATACGGATTTGATATTTTGGAACATCATGATGTCTTGCCGGCATCATTGAAAACTGTTGACCGCTTCTCTCTTGCAGGAAACAAGCCTACGTTTATTTATACTTTTGTCTTTGGTGCTAATACTGTTATATGGAAATGGAATAGGTCTTTGGATTATGGACGCGGATATTCTCTAATGGACGACGGCTGGATTATGAATGACGGACTAGACGCCTGTAATTCAAATTTCATCATTTCAACATCAACTTTGTGGCACTGCACGTGGCCGGCCATCAAATTCCAGCCCGCCCCTTACAACCGGACTTTACTAAGGGAAACTATGTGCGGAGCTATCTGAACCTGTTTACAGCCACAGGACAAAACAACCAGGACGAAGGCAATACCATCACTCGAAAAGACTTTAGCAATGGGTACACATTGTTCGCCTTTGACCTCACCCCTACCTTGGAACACGATCATCAACTGGCTTTACTGAAGAAAGGAAACCTACGGTTGGAACTGCGTTTCTCCGAACCTCTACCCGACACCATTAACGTGATTTGCTACGCCGAGTTTGATAACGTCATCAGCGTGGATGAGCAAAGAAACGTGCTGTGTGACTTCTCCAGCTAAACATGGATACAGAACAGCTGATGGACATACTCCAGCGAGATGCCAAGATCCCCTTTCGAGGTGTGTTTCCACGCAATGTGTTTCCCACCCACTCTACCACGCCCGCAGCCTACATCCTGAATACAGACACGAAGAGTCGACCCGGTGAACATTGGATAGCTGTGTACGTGGACACCCTAGGCCAAGGCGAATACTTTGATTCCTACGGACTTGCACCCCTCCATGCCGATTTGGTGAAATTCATGGACGTCTCTACGACAGAGTGGCGTTGGAATACGCAAAGATTACAAGGACCCTTGAGTAGTGTGTGCGGACAGTACTGTGTGTTTTATCTCACTCACCGGAGTAGAGGACATTCTATGTCCACCATTGTACATATGTTTGATGATTATTGTCAAGCCGAAGACCGGGATGTCCTCGTCTATGACTGGACGGCCTCTCGTTTTAATGTGCATGCGCCATTTCTCTGGTTAACTTAAAAAATGTACTGCGCGTGCGCGCGCAGACCACTATTATTATTATCACATTATATTGTTATGACGTTGTTGTTCTGACGTTCATTGTTGAATAAATTGATGAAAAAACACAAAAAAAATGATTTGACTTTTTCTCTCTTTATTTAAGTCAACAAGAATGATGAGTTACTCTATACAAATAGAATACAGGGTACAAATAGTAGGGATATGTACACATAGAATAGTAGTAGTGATTAAGGTACACAAAAAAAGTTTGTCAAGAGTAGGATTCGAACCTACGACGGGTTTCACCCACCAGCACTTAATACCGGCGCCTTAGACCACTCGGCCATCCTGACTTTTACAGTTTTATAACTCGTGTATCCACAGTTAATGTTCCACATTTTACAAGTCCAAGTAGGTAGTGCTCACACACCGTCGGCCAATACTTTTCGTTTGGGATAAAAGATAGTAAAGGCGTCTCGTTGCTGGATATAGGTCCGCATCTGGTGGTCGACGACCCGGAATCCGTGATTAGTGCCACTCGCACTGGCCTGGCTTTGCAACATAGACACGCTTGACACTGTTGCCACAGATTTTCTCGTGGCGGTGTAAGTCGTTGGAGCGATGAAACACCCGATGGCATTGGGCACAACTGAAAGACTGAGCGTACAGGCTCATATTGGTAATGAGCGAAAAATGACTCACGCCATTGTCATCGAATACATTCACCTTCATCGTAGCAGCATACCGTTCTGTTGATCGCCGAACCAATTCAACCACAAAGGTGTCGTCATCCTCCCGTCTTAATCGATAAACAAAGATATTAATATCGAACAATGTTTCCACATCATCCAAATTCTTGAACGGCACTCCACGGAAGTGCCGCTCACCAAATCTTGCTGCTCTAAATACTGTTCCCAATAGCCATTGGCCACTGTCTCACAACGCCGGGGGTCACACTCGTCCACATGCACGGCCAAACACCGAAACAGACATTTCCGGTCTTTGTAGGGCCCCTTCCACCCTCCTGTTAATGCATACAGGCCGCGTCGATGAAGCAACCACGGGGGAAGTTGTACAGGAGCACCGATCAGGTGATCTCGCATTTTCGTAACGAAAAATGTAACGTTAGTGACCATTTCCACCAACCATTGTGTATTGGGGTGTTGCAGGCGGGCCCACTCCAACGGGTCTAATGTAGTGAGTTGCTCGACCACCGGCTCCAGAGAAATCGCATCCGTGATGGTGAATGGCTGGTCAAACACATACGAATTGTTACTGGGATAGAAATACCGCAGTTGGTCCGTCGCTTTATGCCGTAAGATATACCCAAATGTGACATTCAACTTATAGTCTGTCACCTGATCTTTGAAAATGTTCTCGGCATATGTAGTGAGATACGTGAGGTCCTCCAGGCGAAAATTGTATAAGTCCAAAAGAAGACGATCACGATGAAAACAATGGCGTATGGTAGCCCAGTGTCGTTGATAAATGGCCCTGACACGTGCATCTTCAGGCAAGATTTCAACCGGAGGTGCTGCTGGGTCGAAGGGAAAATCTGCTCCACGTATCATGCTTACTGGAAAAAAAGTAAATGGATGGCTGTGCTAGCTGCGTGGCTGGCTGGCTGGCTGGCTGGCTGGGAGACAAGTCAGGTAAGTCAGATTGAATACACCCTGCCACCCCTAAAAAATGAACTCCCTTTATAGCCCATTGACCTCATTTGCATATTTTCAGCGGACAACAGACCGCCATCTTGAAAACGACCACCCCTAACCTAGAAAAACAAGCCACCATCTTGAAAACGACCACCCCTAACACACACAAACAGGCCACCATCTTGAAACACACACCCAAAGACCTCATTTGCATATTTTCAGCGGACAGCAGGCCGCCATCTTGAACACGACCACCCCTAACACACAAAAACAAGCCGCCATCTTGAACACGACCACCCCTAACACACACAAACAAGCCGCCATCTTGAAAACGAGACATATGCAAATGAAGAGGACTGGGGAAAACCCATAACACACACAAACAACCCGCCATCTTGAAACCGACCACGCCTAACCTAGAAAAACAAGCCGCCATCTTGAACACGACCACCCCCACCCTACAAAAACAAGCCGCCATCTTGAATCCGACCACCCTCACCCTACAAAAACAAGCCGCCATCTTGAACATATGCAAATGAGGAGGGCTGGGGAAAACCCATAACACACACACAAACAAGCCGCCATCTTGAATACGACCACCCCTAACCTAGAAAAACAAGCCGCCATCTTGAATCCAACCACCACCTCCCATTTTTTATGCAAATGAGGAGGTCAAACCAGTGCAATTGGCCTCCATCTTGAATCCGACCACCCCACCCATACAAAAACAAGCCGCCATCTTGAATCCGACCACCCCTAACCTACAAAAACAAGCCGCCATCTTGAATCCGACCACCCCCAACCTACAAAAACAAGCCGCCATCTTGAAACACACTTTCAGTGCAAGTGCACTCATAGGCCACGCCCCCAAAAACCCTAGCTCCGCCCACAAAAACACACTCGCCCCGCCCCAAATCACGTCAAAAAAGATTCTCGCGCATGCGCAAATGAGGCACTTCAGTGTCATATCCTTACGCCCTACTACTGACATATCCACTTCTTCTTAAGTATTATCTATAAAATCCCACCACCCTCAAACGCATTTTGTCATTGAACCATTAATTTGGTTATTCTGTGTATGTAAATCATCATTTTGTTATTTGTAGGCAATTTGCTTTTTAACAATTTATTGTGTTTCTCTCTGTATGTGAATTATTATATGTATGTTATCTGAGGAGAGTGCCTCGTGGCCTTGTGGCTGTGCACAATCCTCATAAAATTAAATAAAGCATTACATTACATTACAAAGCGGCAGCATGACATCACTCGCTCGACCGGGACTATTTTCCAAGTAATCATATGACCACACACGTGACTCGCTTGACAGACAACATGATGAACAATCCACATGTGATTAGAAACAGCTGATCAATGTGTACATCTCAGATGCCAGCGCCATCGGCTGCATTTTTGCTCGATTTTCTGAGTTGGGGGGGGGGGGAGCACCCTTTCTCATAACGTTTTTTTTTCCACAAAATTATTATAATCTTTTTTATTTTTTTTTATAAGTAGGCCTTATCCCAACCCATAAAACGTGTACGATTGAATGAAGCTAAAGTTGGATACAAATAAATAGAGGAGGAAAATTGTAGCATTGTTAAAATGAATACTTACAACCTGGTCTTGCATTATTGAATTCAGGGGCGAAACAACGAAAGTTATCATAGGCATATCCAGGCCATGCCGCTTCTGCAGAACCCATGGTAGAAGCTGAAATATCAAGCTTTTCCCATAGCCTGTGGGTAGAACAGCAATACAGTCTCTGCCGTTGTAAGCTGCCGTCAGTGCCTCTACTTGTTTTTCTTTCAAGGTGACACAAACACCCAGCTTTCTCTTAGCGAATTCCAGCGCTTCGATGAAATTACCCGTTTCTCTCTCACCGTGGCCAGCTGGCATGGGCGCAGCCATATTGTTTTCCTAATCGGAACTGTGCGAACTACTTCCTATATTAGATAACTCGCTTTCACGGCCAAGTATACATACCGACAATAATTTGTTCGCGATTGATATGCTCCGAAACGGAAAGAGTCATTTCCCAATTATATAGCCCACGTTATGTTTAGCAATTTGCTTCTAACTCGGCGGAGTCAGCAGGTCAATGACAAGCCGGATACAGACGGGTGAAAATCATACACCGCCTACTCACCCCCCAAATTTTGGGGGGATATGGCTCCCATTTACCCGTGAGACTCTTTCTCGCAGTAGGGAGTCTCGCGAGACGAGAATGACATTAGTGGGAGACGATGTGTTGGGGTCAAGGTTAAAGCTCAAGATTGAAGGTCAAAGTTAAAGCGGTCAAAAAGAAAAGAAAAGAAAGAAAAAAAAAGAAAAAATCAAGAAATCATTGCAAATTGCAATTTTTTTTGGGAGTGGATATATTAGAGGGTGAAAATGTGTCGCATAACAAATCTGAGGTCAGGGTCAAACGATTTAGGGCCCTGACGCCAAAATCAGGAAATCGGTAAATTTAGGTGTTTCTTGCCGGTGGATACATTAAGTTGATATCATGTATGGCAAACCAAAATTGATAGCAAGGTCAAAGTTCGAGGTCACTATGGCCAAAAAATCAAGAACTCATTGAAAATTTCAATTTTGGTGAGTGGAGGGGGGAATTTGGTTTAATGTCACAATCAAGGTTATTTCACTCATCTGGAAATAAGAGAAGTATCTGGCAAACATAAACCTACTCGTCAAAATATATATATAAACTTGTTACCCCTGTTTAGTCGGATATAAGGAAAAAAGATCTGTTATTCTGACTGGCAAGGCTGCAAACTTTGCCACGTTTCCTGGTCGCTGATTGCGTTCCCGCGTCGAGGCTCACAACGGGTGGGACCCGCAAAATGCATACTTGATTGAATTCACTCACGTACTCAAGCGGACCCTCTGATTAATTTTAGCCTAGCAGGTGACCAGAGTTATTGTTCTCTTTTTTAAAGCACTTTTTCCACACCTGACTTCGCTACGCAAAAAGAAACGCAGTTCTGACAGGCAAATCACAGTGCATGTTGAACCTCTTCGAATGTTTGCGGGGCATTTTCTACGGGTGAATTTAATGCCCTGTCGTTTTTTTTTTGGCTTACCTCTATACGCGAATACCTGTATTCATTTGCTCTGTCACCAAAAAACCCACTTTGCCAAAAAATTTTCAGAAACTGCAGAAAACAGCGCCAGTCTCCAATGTTGTCATATGCAAAATTTTGACCACGTGGCTTTGTTTTTCTTTCCTACGACCCGGATGTGACATGCGCACTTGACACTCCGATAAGGCTTATTCACACATGCCCCACCAGCAGGGCCCGGTGCCGGTTCAGCGGTTCAGTGGTATGAGGCTTGCGGTCACCGGTCTCGTGCTGTAGTACTATGACTTCGCCAGAATAGGTCGAGCAGAATGCAGCGAAGCGCTAAAGACCACTTCGTCAACGAAACCCCTTTGATGAGTGAATACATGCGGGGAGATGATGCGTTAAATACGACAACAGAGGTCAATAGAACAAGATCCAGGTTCATTTATAGTTCGATCATATGCAGTGTCATGGCAAAGAAGAACCTAGGCTTTGAGATGTGATCTATCCAATTCTAGATTCTCCACAGTGACAAACATTCGGATTTACCTAAATATAAAGAGGAAAAAATCAGCCTGTTGATCTTATCAGCTGATTCCCTAATTGAATTTAGACTTTCATCTTTCGGTGGGAAGTAGTTCAACTTTCTGACAGACGTTATCCTCAAAATTTCCAGCTGTACTCTCCTCTGAATGAATGAATGAATGAATGTTTATTCTCGTTCTCTGATACAGAGCATTGAGAAATCAGGAAAAATCAATACAATCAATCAATGTTAAGAAACACGGGAGGAACCCATCTGTACAATATATAATATTGCTGAATATAGTCACACATGTATAATAATGAGAGATTAAATCATAAAATAATATTTATATAAAGAGATAAAATAATTCGAAAAGTAACTGACATGGCAAACCCAGAAGGCAGCTCATCTTACAACTCATTTTATAATGCTGCATAATATGCACAAACAAATAGCGAATGAGAAAAATATGTTTGTAGAAAAGCGAGGGATCACCTTCACTTCTCAGAGAAAGCCCCTGCTTCAATAATGCATTTGGCTAAATCAAGAAGTTATCCATAATACATTTTTTTGAACATTAAAAACAGATATAAATTTATTTTGATCAAGATGTGTGTGATAGTACCTTGGAATATATTTCCACCGTAGGTCTCTCAACGCTTCACACTCGAGAAAAAAAATGAAATTCATCGCCGACTTGTTCTGTTACACAAAAATTTCAGAAACGTCTTTCTGGTAATATGTTTTTGTATCTACCTCTTTCAATCGGTAACTTACTCTAAATTTACAAAGCGCAAGCCTGAGCTTTTCAGGTAACCCAATCAAGTAATTTTCACAACAAAATTGGGTCTTGTACAGTGCGTAATTTCTGGCTTTCTGACTACTATTTTAGCAAACCATTCCTGTATGGAAATATCTTCATATCGTTGTTTCACAGTTGTGACAACAACATCTACACATAACATCCTAATGTCTTTTTCTCTGTCTGCTGAAAGTAGTGCTCAGGCCCCACAAATAGTCTCCCGGCGCGGCATGCTATCACCCTACTGAATCGATAAGTATGATTATAGGTGAATGCACCAGTCCATTTGTCATGCGACCATGAACTGTAGATTGGGTCACTTCACATTGAAGCCGGATAACAGCTGCAATGTTATAATGAGGCAACATATGACAGTATATCAGATATGTCGACAGTCCATGGTAGCTACCATTTGTCTTGGCAACAGTCCATTTGGCGAATCATTGGCCAAGATTACACGGTTCACGTCAGTTCGGACTGACCGTATTTTGACCTACCATGGACTGTCGATCGGTCCGATGATGATACCATGGACTGTCGTAATATAAGACAGACAGAGACTAAACTATTAAATGGTTCATATTCCTCTTAAACACGCACAAGTGAAAGGAATCGAGAGATGAATGAGTCAGTGATGCAGGTAGTAAGTTCCCACGTGTTCATTTTGTGCTCATTTCCTCACAGTATAATTCGATGCTAATACCTACAATGGACTGTCCACCAACACCTAAAAACATCTCTCGCCGCAAAAATGTTTAAAAATTTTGTTAACTTGAAATAGTAATAACCCTACATTTGGTGACAACATAGTACGATATCTCTCCATCAAAAAATGACTGAACACCACTAACCATACCTGTCATCGATATGCTGAAAATCGTTCTTTTTCGGCTGTGGTCACCGTCGTCTGGTCAAACACACGCCCACGCTTGATAACGAAAGCACCGAAAAACCTACCATTGACTGTGATTTGACACGTGACCGGCGGTGTTTACCTATAATCATACTTGTCGATCCAGTAGGGTGGCTATCGAACAGTGAATCGAAATAAAATTTGCAGCTGAATAAAAAACAAATACCATATTTGCAACCCGTACCATCTGCTTTCCATTGATCGCTGCAAAGAAGGCGGAAAAATATCGAGAACATTCTGATCTTTGGCAGAGATTACGTTATCGGGACTTCTTTTTTATTTATTGAGATGCCTGAAGCCGTTTGCCGTGTCATATACATGTAGTGAGCTACTCGTTACTATATATTCGGTGGCAACCGAACAACCTACCTGAAAGGGAAGGAATAGACGCTCTGATGTCTGGGGATACCTTGTAATGGTGCGGGACGACTGGTGTTAGTCAACAAGCGGAGTGACCGTCCTGTCCTGAATATAGTATTCACAAGGAGCTCTACATGTATCTTACTCAGCCCAGGGTTCATTACCACTCAAGCCGTACTGTCATGGTGGCGATGCTGGTATCTGACTCATGTATTCTAAATATGTGGGTCAGATTGTAGAGTTGTTAAACAGCAACCTCCCCACAGTACATGCTCCGTTTCACAGGCTCAATCCACTTTTTTCCCTGCCCACAATAGCGGAAGATGACAATTACGACGTTCGCGCCATAAATCCCTCTTTCAAACGTTCAAACGTTTTAAACGTTTAGAAATTGTGAAGGTTTAAAAAGTTTAAATGTTTAAACTTGCACCAACCAATCAGATGTCATGAATTGACATTTGGAAGACGTTTCCTGTTAAAAAGCAAACGTTTCCTGTTGTAACACTAAATACTTTAGACGTTTTCTGTCAAAAGTCAAACGTTTGGGGTAGTAATATTCGAGACTTTTAAACGTTTCCGGTTTAAGAGAAAACGTTTCCGATTATGATCGTCCAATCAAATTGTTTTATTTGTGCCGCGTATATTCAAGCTTCAACATCAAAACGTGTGAATGTCCTCTGGCAAAATGTTTCCGGTATGTAGTCTGTTTTAACCAATCAAAATAACCCTTACAAATGTTCGCGCATATATTATATATTCCCAACATGGCGCACACAGCGGAGCAACGGTTTTTTGAGGATATACAATCCACATTAGTAGTAGTGTAAGGACGGCAGAAGCCAGTTTATCCAGGGAGGTAACTCTTGGTTCCTTTTTTCCGCCAGGGGGCGCCACCAGTCCCGTATGACGTCACTTTCGGTCTGGGTGAATGGAGCGTGACCTGTGAACATGATAGGACATGTACTGACCTGTCTGGGGTTTTCCACAATGTCGTTCACCTCCGTGTGTCTTCGGTCACCTCCGTGTGTCTTCGGTCACCTCCGTGTCTCTTCGGTCACCTCCGTGTCTTTTCGGTCAGGTCCGTGTCTTTTCGGGTACGTCCGTGTCTTTTCGGTGAGGTCCGCCATCTAACATGATAGGCCATGTGTGACGTGGAACTGACGTCATTCTGCGCATGCGCAGTAGACCAAGACTATGAAAATAGACATTTTGGCACCGACATGGGTCACTATGGGTCCGATGGAGCCGTCTGAGGTCTTATTGTGAAGCTCTCGTGAAGCAGCATCCGACTGTGCTCATGGTTCGTCCGTATTCATTCAAGAGTCTGCGCATGCGCAGTCTGGTCGTAGTATAGAAAGCAGGCATTTTGGGGATGTGTGGGGGTGTGTTTGACCAACCACTAGGGGTCCGTGGTTGTGGTTGGGTGGGTTGTTCGCACAGACGTCACTTCCGGTGTGTACTACCTCCAAACCCAGAAGAGTTCCAATGTTCCCGTAGACGTCCGGATTTTCAACATCCGGGTGTTCCCCGGCCCGGCCCGCCCCGGCCGCAGCGCGCGCGCGCGGGTGGTCCGGATGTGCGCGGGTGAATGTCGGGTCAAACGGTCACATCCAGGTCAAAAGGTCTCCCTTCCGGCAAGGTTCAGCCCTTTCCGGGCCAATAGATAGCCTTTATCCGCCTTCCCGAAGCACCCATGGAATGCACAAGGTCCCCCGCAATATCGCCAGCACTATGCCCATGTTAAATGACCAGCGGGGAACCCTCAGTTTTTCCCAGAACCGTATTGGCACGAAAAAATACATGAAACTTATAGTAATAGACTTAATCTATAGGTGTTTTCGCCGTCTTCGTGGTGGCATATGGCGTATACATATCTCGCTTAGTAGCATTTGCTAGATCCTGTGTTAAATGTGACGATTTTAATCAACGTCACAAAACATTGGTGCAGAAACTTATAAAACAGGGCTATTCCACCAAGCGCCTACCTCAAAGTTTCTCAAATTTGGCGATACATATCGCATGCTGATAGCAAAATACGAACGTAGCGTGCAGGATCTATGGCGCTACATTTCGTAACTTGTGTCTAATTCCGCTTAACCCGGGGCTAGGGGCCGTATGAACCCATGTACTTCAAGATCCTCATGGTACTCATATGAACAGTCACAATCAAAGCGTGACTGAGATACATCATTTTTTAGATGACGACTCTATAACGAATATTATGGATTAAGAACACTGATCAGCGATACGGATTTGATATTTTTGGAACATCATGATGTCTTACCGGCATCATTGAAAACTGTTGACCGCTTCTCTCTTGCAGGAAACAAGCCTATGTTTATGTATACTATGATTGTCTTTTTGAATTTGGTGCTAATACTGTTATATGGAAAATGGAATAGGTCTTTGGATTATGGACGCGGATATTCTCTAATGGACGACGGCTGGATTATGAATGACGGACTAGACGCTTGTAATGTCTTCCCGCACTTCGAACCTCACTTCACTTCACCTGTGGCTCTTGTAACTCCTCGTCAAATGCTGGAGTGCCCGCTCTTAACCTAGACCAAAACATGTACTTGGTTTGTGGGCTGATTTCATTGGCTCTCTATTTTACTGCAGTGCTCTCGCCTTGTTTTCTGGACATGGATGGATTACATTTGGCCCCATCCTAGGCCACTGATTGGCTAATACTGTGTTCAAAGCCAGTTTCACCGAATCCCCACATGTCTGTTATCGCCTTCATGCATTATGCTCATATAGAAAACACACAAGACAGGTTTTTTGGTGAGATCTCATTTTTTGTATTCAGTGAACAACAACAACAACGTGAGAACAACCACGTGAAAACTGAAGCCCAGAACAGGGGGCTTTACGTGAAAAAACTTAAGCCCAGAACAGGGGGCTTGTACATTGAAAGAACTTAAGCCCAGAACAGGGGGCTTGTACATTGACAGAACTTAAGCCCAGAACGGGGCTTGTACATTGAAATGATGGGCGGCCCAGTCATATACGAGTACATCGCGGTCCTCGGCCTTGGGGTACTCGTCAAACATCTGTACGATGGTAGATAAGGTTCTTCCCCGGCATCGATGGTACAGGTAAAACAAGCAATATTGTCCGCACACGCTACTGGTCAGGCTTTGCAACGTTTGATTGTTCCAACACCACGTCTCTGTGCCTTGATCCATGAAGTCTGTTAAATCGGGATGGAGTCAAAGTACTCGTCCTGCTGTTCTGTCAAGTACACGGCCACCCAATGTTCACCGGGCCGATCCATCGGGTCCGTGTTGAGAACGTAAGCAGCAGGATACATACGGTCTAATGGGAATACATCTCGGGCGAACACCCCTTGAAAGACCATACGTGTCCCTGGGTCATTCTCCAGCACGGTGGTTATCTAGTCTGTATCCATGTTAGGTGGCAAAGTCACACAGGACGGTGCGCGCCTTGTCCACTTGAATGATGTTGTCAAACTCGGCGTAGCAGATCACATTGACGGTGGTCACGAGGGCTCGTGCAAAGTGGATTTCCAACCGTAAATTGCCTTGCTTGGCCAGGGCCAGCTGATGGTCGTTCTCTAGGTGGGAGTCAGATCGAAACAGAACAACGTGTATCCGTTCGCGTAGTTCTCCCGACTGATCATATTCCCTTCGTCCTGGTTGATTTGACCGGTGGCTGTAAACAGGCTCTGATAGGCTCGAGTGAAATTCCTGCGCCCAAAGTTCGGTGTTAAGGCCGTGGCTGGGACCTGTTGTCCGTCCACATGCAGGGCCACAAAATTGATGCCGAAATGTTTAAAGTCAAACGGATTCTCTGGGTAGGCTCCGCTGAAACTGGTATTTTCCACACAGGCCAAGATCAATCGCTTGGGTAGTTCCCCCAGGAACAGGTTTTCTTTGTTGGTGCTTATATTTCCAGCAGGCACAGAGAACACTTTGGTTTGTAGACGTCGGATAGGGTACTGGGCTGGTTTTGTTTCCAAGGCTTTCATGTGTCCCAATTGAACGGCTGGATTCGGTTTCACTTTTCGGACATACAGGACTGCGTCTTGGATGACAATCTTATAGTCAGCTGCATGCCCGTCTACGTTAGTGGCCATCAAGGCGAAGGTCGGAGGCGCCCGTATCAGTCGGATTTTGATGGGGATCGTGTTCAAGAGGTACCGGTCTTGCATGAAAATGTCTGCGTGTAGTCGACCCATGAGATCCACCGAGGCACCGTTCGCAGTGAAAGCCTTCCGTTTGTTATATCCTTCATTGTCCACCGTGTCCATGTGCTCAGCTGTGTCCTGGTAGAATAAAGCGGCTGTCAGCTGAGATTTTTTAGCCTCTCGTCCATACGACAACAGCTTCTCGATGTAGGCTCGATAGGGGTACGTGTTGGTCGAGTCACTGATGAGTTTGTCGCTGAGAAATATATCCACCTGTTGAAACATCGAGTGCAGCCAGAGATTCGTCGGGCCCACCGTTGCAGCTTGGATGATTCTGGAGCCATCCCCATTGACGACCTTGGCTTTCACATACAAGTATGTATGGGCTAAATCCACATAGGCCGTATCCGCATTACTGATGGTGAACTCGATGGGCCCTGTTTCGTTGATGCTGGATAGCGGGAGATGCTCCACCCATAATCCTTGTTCGGCACTGGTTTGTGTGGGCGGCACGGTCCACAAATCAAATTCACTGTTGGTGGTGGATCAAGGACATGGTTAAGAAAAGATATCCTGGGTCTTCGATGTGCGTCGTCGCTGGGTCGGTCGTCGACTGGTGTGTGGTCTCGGTGGCGCAGGTCTTTTATTCCCTACGGTGCGTTGTGCTTTGGCGACCAAGACGCCTCCCGCTTCTTTGGCCCGCCGTTTCAGTGCTTCTTTGGGTGCCGTACCCCCAAGACATCACCGGCCACTTGCAGTCCACTGCGTACCGCTTGTTTGCCGATCGCTTTCACTCCACGCGTCACCAAGGGCAGGAACGTTTTGACGATGCTCCCGAGTATGTTCCCCAGCCCATGTCCTCGTTGCATGCGTGCACCACTAAAGACGGGAAGGCCACCCCGGCCTGTTGGGCATAATAGTCCATATAGCTGCATGCATCGCACTCGTAAGGGACCTTCATTATACAAAGTGGGGAGCACGTGCTTGTCGAAAATGAAGTGTCAGCACCACTTTTCCTCGTTCGAATGCCACCGGTCGTCCCGTGTCATCTCTTATATCCATCGTGATAGTGTTGATGGCGGTTTGTCGTACGGGTAGGTAGAGCATGTGGGTGAAACTGTGGGTGACTTGATCTCCATACGTCTTTTTAATGGGGACCACCCGTAACAGAGGTGTGTTGATATCGCCCACGATGTGGTTGTCGACCACATCCGAGTAGACGTAGAGTCCGTACATACCCGACTTCATATCCATCGGGGTCTGCCCATGGTCCTCGGATGGACCCGTGCAGGTCGCGTGAGCGAGACCCAGCATTTGCTGTAGGATAGGACTCAGTACGACACTCACGTTGGCGGTGAGGAGGATCTGTGCCTTGCCGTTGTGTGCGTTGTAATCGAAGTCCACGTGATTCTTGAAGGGAAAGGATCTGATGGGTTTTGAAACATTCGTGACCTTATAATGCAACAGTCTTGTCAGCCCCTGCATGAACTCCTTGGGGGTATCGTATTGGCCTTCGGGGAGGGTGAGTCGGGTGTTTTTGCCTTCGTAGGTCACCTCGTACCACACTTTATTGGCTCGCACGTTGTACCACGAGTAAGGGTATTGGATACCCACGAGGCCACATTCCCATGGTCCAGGTAAATGCAACGGTTGCGGTAACTGGGTGACGTACTTGGCCAAGGTGTTGTCAGGAAACACATCCAGCGAACTGTTACTGGGTAGGGTGAGGTAAAACATGGCGACTGAGCTGTCCTGCTGCTGCTGTTGGTTTTAATAGGTGTTCCAGGCCTTGGGCGGTTGTGTCCGGCGTCGTGTTCGTCGCGGTGACTTGCTACGTGTCACGGCTCTGGAGATGTGGGGTGTCTTGATCAAGGGTGGTTTTTTAAAGGTCTGAAATAGAAGGTGCCCGTTGTGCTGGTGGTGTTTTGGGGGGTGATTCCGGTTCCCATTCGGCTTCTCAAGAAGGTAGTGGGTCACTCGGCGATTGCTGGGTCCGCTGCATCCAGGCCCAGCGCTGGGGATTCCCCACCAATTCCTGTGGTACATGCATGTCTTTCAAGCCTTGATCGAAGACCTCCCATCCTCGAGGATCCGTGTGCGACCTGCGTTGACGCATCAGATCATTCACTAAATCCGTCATGTGGGTCCCGGGGACCACCTGATTCTGTACCAGGAGTTCGCCTTTATCATTCCAAGTCATGTTAGGATTGTGTTTCATCCGTTGTAATACCAGGCCAGCTTGTTTCTTGAACGATGCAGGTACACTCTTCAGCACTTCGTCTTCGACCCACTGTGGGGCTGTGGGTGGTACCGCTGGTAATGGCAGCTGTTGGAGCGGTGCTGAGGTCGGCGGTGTGTCACGTGGTGGTGGTGGTGGTGGTGGTGGTGCTGGGGTAGAGAGGGTTTTGTATTGGTCCATGAACGTCATGTACCGTTGAAGCGTCTCATTGTACCGTTGTACTTTCTCACTGTCGCTTAACCCCGGTCTCTGTAAGATCTGTTGCATCTCTCCATCGAGGGTGTTTATGGTCTTCACCGTAGGTGGGACAGGGTAGGCGATTGGAGGTTTTGAAGGAACCGTGGTTCGACGAGGACCATTTTTTTCGTGTGGTTCATTGTCGGCCGAAGAGTCCACCCAATACTGGACCCAACACGGAAGCGGCCAACGGTGCTAAGATGGCCCCGAGAAAGCCGCCTTTCTGTAACACCTTTTTCTTTTGTGTTTGAGAGACTCGCTTCTGGACTAGAGTTCGGAGACCTGTGTTATGCTTGGTCAACTTGGTCTTCTGAGCCGGAGTCAGTGGTACGTTGTCTTTTAACAGGTTGTACCCGATCTCGCACAGACAACGTACACGGTCAGGGTCCGCACCGCGTACAATGGTTCGGACCAACTCGGATGGGGCCGTCTTCAATACACGGAGCGTCGGAGCGTGCTTCCGTACTCGCGCAGACATCATGCACAACTAATGCTAGAACCCACAACTCTGCTCTTTTTATCCTTTTCCGGGCTACCTCCTGAATATCGAACAGAGACAAAGTCAACCATGATTTGGTATTAATTCTTTTTATTATCCCCATCATCAAACACACACCCCAGCTGAGGGAGCCACTGTGGGTGTGTTTACATTATTTTTGCATGTAAACGTGGTGGGTCTCTGCGGGAAAGATGCCGGTCCGTAGTCGAAGGTGATCGGGGGTGGCTTGCTTGAGGTCGAAGAGCATATACCCGTGCTGAGGGGTTGTCGGATCTTTAAAGGCTTCCAACGCAAACGGTGTGCGGCCGGAATACATCTGTCTCGCCAGGTGCAGCAGTTGAGTGGTGTCTCTCGGGTTTTTGAAGACCACTAGATAGTGGGCATTTAAGCTGATGTTCCGATGTTCTTTGTTTTTACTGAACATATTCTGCACAATGTAGATGATGCTGAGCCGTCGATGATGGCTACCTTTGGTAAAGAGTTGGGTGATCCGCGCATCGGTCTCCGCCATGAGATCATCCAGAACCACCAAGGTGACGGGTTCCAAATCGGCCAGGTTAGGTAGGCCTTCCACGAACGTGATATGGGACATTGCTGCATACGCTGCCTGCCACACCACACGACTAGGGCAATGGGTGGGGTGATCATGCTGTCGGCGTGTTGAAGGAGCTTCCTGACGAAGTGCGTTTTGCCGGAGCCCGTCGGTCCTGCGATGACGCAAGTGAAGGGATGCTGCCACCGAGGGTCCATGGTTCGAGCTGTATGCGCTGTCGTGGTAACCCGCTCTTGTAAATTTGGTACGAGTGAACTGGAGTGGCGGTGGTGGGTACCACGTCGGTCGTCGTTGTCTGTTCACTGTGATTGATGGTGGTGGTGGGTACAACGTCGGTCGTCGTTGTCTGTTCACTGTGAGAGATGAAATCCGGTGGGTTTTCAGACGTAGTGGGTGTACTTGGTGTAGGTGTGGAGCTTGGTGTGGAGCTCGATGTGGCTTCTACATGGGGTGTGGTGGTGACTGGGCTCGATACGGGGTTGACTGGTGCTATCTGTAGACCGGTTTCACTGGTGGCTGGTGTTCTCAGTTGGTTAAGTAGCGTGCTGACATAGGCTACGTCGTAAAACACACCTCCGTACAACACACTCAGCAGGGTTAGCACTATCACCACAAAGCCCACTTACGCTTTGCGCGTTTTGGGAGACGCTGTGTTCAGAGGCAGCTGCTGTTTGTTCATAGCACTGGTCGAACGTGGAATGAAGGATGATGGCAGTGTTGTCTGGCTTTATAGTCGTTTCACCTGGTTGGCAGCGACCCAGGAATTGAAGGAGCTGGGCCAGCCTTGCCATTTGACGAAATGAAACAGTTTGCCACGTCGACGTTCTGTTTTCAAAATCTGTTCCACCGTGTAGTAGTCTTGCTGTGTTTTTACGACAGGCTGTAATTCCGTCTCGTAAAACGTCTCTAGCAACGGTTCCCCTTGAAGATCTTCCAGTTCATAGACTCGCTGCTGTCGGGGTAGGTGCCGTTTAATCAGGAAGTGCTCATCGCTCCAGTTGGGCAAGTAACTTTTCTCAAATTGACCTTTGACTTTACTGATCCGTACAGGGTCCCCGACCTTGAACACCGCCTTCGGCGTTCGCTGCGATTGCCTGGGGTACAAGACACGCCGGACTTGGGCTTCATTGCGTTGGGTCACGGTAATGGGGGCTCTCTCTATACTCCGATGATAGGCTCGATTGTAACCCCTCACCAGTTTCGGGAGAACATCGATGTACCGCCTTGTATTCTTATAGGTGAAATATTTATACATGCGGCCTTTTGAATGTCCTGTTGAACCTTTCCACCACGGAAGCCTTGGTCTCGTTGTACGTGTGGAAGAAAAACACCTTCTGGGCTTTCAGAAACTGTTGGAACGGTCTGTTGAGGAATTCCGTGCCTTCGTCGGTTTGCAAATACATGGGTTTGCGCCCGGTCTTGAAGATGTTTTGAACGCGGCTATGAGATTCGCCCCCGTTTGCGTCCGGATGGGTACCACCTACGCATACTTCGATAGGATATCGATGCACGTCAAGATATACCGATTCCCATCGTTGTGTTTGGCAAAGGCGCTCATATCGACCAAATCCGCTTGCCACTAGGCATCTATTCCTCCCACGATGACCCGGTTCCGTAGAAAATGGCGACGGACAGATCGATGTAAGGTATAGGTGTCTTGTTTTCTTAACCAATCTCGGACTTGGGCTCGTTGTATCCCCTGGGGTTTGGCCGCTCGATAGAGAGCCGACAATGCACTATAGGCCGCCGGACTGTCGGGACTGTAGTATAAGTTATTCAACACCTTCTCCCAGCGCTTCATGGTGACAAATGATGATGGACCCTGGCTCTATCGTTTATTTATAACGGGTATATCTTGGGCCGGAGTTTCTTTCTGATTTTCTTCGTTGGCTTCTGCCAACACAGTGTCCATGGTAAATGACCAGTCCAACTCGTCTGATGACCGCTTGATAAGCACTTGATCCACATCTACCACGGCATCTTCCAATGCAGACCATAGATCAGGGTGAAGGGTATAATGCACTGTACCCCCATCTAGCCAATCCAATTGAGCAAAGAAAGGGCCGCGTCGGATGTACACATCGTGACACAAGTAGATGAGGTCGCCGTCCAGTTCACCAGACAACACCCGTTTGAATTTGGTCCAGCCCTCCCGGGACAGACGAATGGGGGCCGGGCACGGTTGTGTAGGGTCTGCATCACAGATGTCTCCCACCTCCTCCATGATATCGACCGTATCCGCATAAACGTGCAGGAAAACCTCGGGGGTCAAGCTGAGATACGCCAGTATTATATGCTCCATCATGGTCAGTACGTGAATGGTACAAGATTTGACTGTCTCTCGTATTTATAGGGAGAACCCCGTGAGATCAAAGGATCGGGTGGTCAAAGTCTAGCCGGGTAATCAATGGCATCGTCGTCTGGTTCATTGCTAGACATTTGTTCATTGGGTGTAAACAGCTGGTCCACGATAGGCACCACTTTCTCGAAGGCTGTCCAAAGATCGGGGTCTAGGGTGAAGCCTCGCGTAGGGTCTTGGTAGCGGCCCAGGCGTGGGAAGAAGGGTCCACGGTGTACGTAGATGGCATTGTCTATGTGGATGAGGTGTCCGTCGAGCTCGCCGTTCAACACCCGTTTAAATTTGGTCCAGCCGTCACGGTGTAGCGTAACCGTATTCGATACGGTCTCAGCGCGCGACCAGCAAACATCTCCACGGTCTTCCACGAGGGTAACTTTATCTTCATATACGTAAGGGGAAGGATGGCTCGTAGAACTGGTGACATGGTTGACCCAATGACGATCGTTGAATGACGCACACTGTGTCTGACCCTCGTATTTATAGTCAGGTCCCACTGTCAATGTCACAGCGCCAGGGTCAATAGGGCACAGACCATGACTAGGTCAACCAGCCGCAGCTGATTCCGGCGTGAGCGCTCGTGGTCCATAGCCCGAGCATCAAGGATGGCTGTCATAGTCCAGTAGTGGTGAGGGATGGCACACCTCTCCATCGAGTGCACTCTGTCGAGGACCGCTTCTGTGAACTCAATCAGGATCTGGCGTCGCCCCTCGTTGTCGTCGCCATCTGAAAATATGGACCGAACCACTGCTCGGTAACCCGTGAGTGAATTAACCACGGTCGCATGCTGTAAAATGCGAGTCGCATAGGGACGGGTGTCCGTCATGGCTCTGAAACCGTAGGAATGGAGGTGTGGGATCCAGAGAGACGTGTTTTATAGACCATGTCACACATACGCGCCTAGACGTAGCTCTACGGGTGTAGTCCGTGATACGTACTATATTCTGATGGGTTAGTCCAAAAAAGAGACCAACAACAACAACAAAGCTTACAGCGCCGGAGGCGCTCCTGGATCCCCTGGAAAATCTTCTCCACGTCTCATGGTATAGCTCCGGTGAGGCAGGCTCAGGCTGGTGAGGCAGGCTCAGGCTGGTCAGGTCGAGCAGGCCAATGAATGCAGCATTGCCCTAAATATTCCCACTTTTATACACCTACATAGAAGTACCCGGATGGCGAAAGCATTCCAGTACCCGGATGTAGGCGCAGATGTGAGCGAAATTCTAGTATCTGTCCATTGGTTCTATTATCGATCGCTCATTGGCTCTTTTTCTCGACCGCTGATTGGTCCAAATGGAACTGCCCATCCTTTCCAGGTTAATTTACAATCCCCTTTTTGTGTTCAAGCTCTGTATATCGATGCCGCAACATTGTTGCCGAACCTTGCCGAAAGGGAGACCTTTGACCTGGATGTGACCTTTGACCCGAAATTCACCCGCACGCTTCCGGATCATCCGCGCGCGCGCGTGCTGCCGGATCACCCGCGCACTTCCGGTGATGCCGCGCGCGCTGGGGCATCGGATGACCCGCGCGCGCGCGCTGTGGCCGGGGCGGGCCGGGCCGGGGAACACCCGGATGTTGAAAATCCAAACGTCTACGGGAACATTGGAACTCTTCTGGGTTTGGGGGAAGTACACACCGGAAGTGACATCTGTGCAATCAACCCACCCAACCACAACCACGCACCCCTAGTGGTTGGTCAAACACACCCCCACGCATCCCCAAAATGCCTGCTTTCTATACTACGACCAGACTGCGCATGCGCAGACTCTTGAATGAATACGGACGACCCATGAGCACAGTCGGATGCTGCTTCACGAGAGCTTCACAATAAGACCTCAGACGACTCCATCGGACCCATAGTGACCCATGCCGGTGCCAAAATGTCTATTTCCATAATCTTGGTCTACTGCGCAAGGCCATTTCTAATGGCAAAATTTTTCATAATGTGTATATTTGTCACTTGACTGCTTGGTGTTCCTGAAGTCTTGCTTCAAATTGAATACATTATGAATGGCTGGCGCCCAGAGCCGAGGGGTTTTCAGATGCGCAGCTTCGTATTTTGATATTATAGCTAAAGATACTTATGTGTATCCCAAATGGGAGATCTCCTTGTATCCCAAATGGGATATTATTGTCAAAGACTTTGGGCTGGAATATCTGAAAGATATGATGTATGCAATATATGCAAATAGTAAATTATTCTTTAGACTTTAGAATTATTCCATAATCTCTGATCTTGTCAGAATATATTTTTTAATACCGGTATGTAGCTTGCCTCCTGCATAATTTGGCCTCGTGTAGTGAAAGTAAAATGTATGTGACAGATGTGTAATGTTAATTTCAGATGATCCTAGTCGGCTCCAGGAACTGTTCCATGTTTCACTGGTGCAGCAGTGCCATTACAGCTCATGCATCCGTTAACAACACTGGGTAAACCGATATTGATGAGTATTTTTTTCATTTTTCATTTTCTTAATCTTTCTGGTTTAATTATTTATTGAAAAGAAAGTTGAAATTTACCAGTGTGGAATAGGCCCATGGTCATGTATAAAGTTTTGAGCAGTTTGTAAAGCAGGCTAGGATTCCAGGAACACAACACAGCTTATAAACACAGCTGACAGAGTGTTGTTGGTATTCATTTCCTATACTATTGATATTGGTCGTCACATACAGTTGCCATTGATGATTGGAGATCATGTCAGATGATCACTCTCAGGCTTGCCATGTTTATATGAGGTAGATTATCTGCACAACATACATGAACGTATATTCCTTTTTTCATTTCGTATTTTAGGAATGTGGTGGAGAAATGAAGAGGTGGTACATCCATGGAGTGTTTTTCAGCCAGGTATTACTGACAGACTGATGCTACAAGCATGGCAAGTAACATTTATATGTAAATTCCAAACCTGCTAAACATTTGTATTGGCCATCTCTATTTTTGCGTCTTTAATAGAAAAGAAAACACTAGCAGAAATCAGACGAATGATACCCAGTCAGGTGTCCTATCAATGAGAAAAAAACACAGGATGACTCTTTTCCTCTTTTCAGGTCACTGGCATATAAAACAGGAAATCACTGAAATGTTCGTGTCCGGTCTATATCTGTGAACATTTTCTATCCACAGTTGCAATTTTTTGTGAGTGGATACTCTAGTTGGAGACGATGTGTCACGTACCAAAATTGAGGTCGAGGTCAGAGGTCAAAGGTCACTGTTGCCTAAAATCAGGAAATCATTGATCATTGACATTTTTCTGTCTAGAGTTCTAATTTTTGGTAAGTGGATTAGGGGGGGGGGATATGTTGCATACAAAATGTAGGTCGAGGTCAGAGGTCAAAGGTCAGTGCTCCAAGTGAAGTGAAAATGATTACTTGGACTTCAGTGAAAACGGGAAAATATTACAAAGTGAAAGGACCACTAGAAATATCAATCTCGAATCCAGAGTCATTCGGTCCTGTTCTCCTTACAGACTCTGGTTGCACGGTCAGCATTACAGCTTCCCATTGGATAATGCACGAACGCATAGAACGTGGAACATAACGTAGACGTATCTGTGGAGATCCTGCATGTGACCCGACGTCACACAGGTCTTAGGGACACGTTTGAGAAATGACGTCGTCTGTTTGTATTGTTGCGATTAATTTTCAATTATGAGTCAAGGTCAAGGTCGAAGGTCATAGGTCACTGACCCCAAAATCAGGAAATTATTGAAAATAACTGTTTTTTTGTGGGACACGATGTGTCACATACCAAAATGTAGGTCACTCTGACCCCCAAAATCATGAAATTGTTAAAAATCATGATGTTTTTTGTGTCCATTGATACACATCCTCGCGAGCCAGTGTATCGATCGATCTGTTAGGATCGATACACTGGCTTAGTTAGTTACCGATATGAGTTCTGGATATATCTTGTCATTTGCAGAGCTTTATTAGAAGCCTAGGCCTGACAGCAAGAATATGATATCAACTTTCCCATCCACTTCCTCATGAATTACCAGTATTGCATAGCCTGGCCTTATAGACCATTTCGATTTAGTTTTCACTCTGACTAACCTTAATAAAACTTTTGATTTTTACAGAATGTTGTTGAGAAGTACAGAATAAGACGAGCAAGTAACATTCCCCTTGGTGATCCTGACATCTGTTTACCCTGATAGACCAATAAGCGAAGAGAGGCGCTATAAAGATGTTATCCTGCAGGTGCCAGTTGCTCCAAGTGAAGTGAAAATGATTACTTGGACTTCAGTGAACACGGGAAAATATTACAAAGTGAAAGGACCACTAGAAATATCAATCGCGAATCCAGAGTCATCCGGTCCTGTTCTCCCTACAGACTCTGGTTGCGCGGTCAGCATTACAGCTTCCCATTGGATAATGCACGAACGCATAGAACGTGGAACATAACGTAGACGTATCTGTGGAGATCCTGCATGTGACCCGATGTCACACGGGTCTTAGGGACGCGTTTGAGATGTGACGTCGTCTGTTTGTATTGTTGCGATTAATTTTCAATTATGACGTTATGTCGGTGTTGTTGTTGTTTGACATTTCGCAAAGGATCACGGGACCAAGAATCTTGGCAAATCGAATGACCGTGTTACCAGGGGTCAGATGAAGTGCGGCCATATTTTTTCTGCGACGGAAGTGACCCCTGGTGGCGAGGTTGTAGAAATACGAAACTGGAATAACCTACGAACAGAGATGGATTACATGTGCATGTGTATATTGAATTGCAGTTGTGTATACAATTACAGTGGTTTACCTGCAATTCTTTGCTACAGTGCAAAACCAGTAATACTGTAGCAATCTTAGTAACTAAAAAAATCTTTCTGATCAGCTGTGTAATGAGATAGGTCTGTCACCCAGATCTTGTACGTCTACTATTTACCCCGCCTTCAGGAAGTTTGTTCTTGATACATGTATGTCCTACATGTAAACTGTGGCAACAAAGCTTAAGGGTACCACCGTTTCATGTTACATCCATGTTGCGTTTGATGGACTGAAAATTACACTTGTTCATGGACTGTTTTATTAAAGTATTTGGTTTAATGTGTTTACATTAGACATGTTAGAGTAGAATGGCGCCAGAATCATCCATTGTTAACTTGTTGGTTTGACATCTTATTCTCCAATGCACTGATATTTCAGGATCAAAGAACTGTATACCAATCTGAATGTAAATATATATTGAACATTTTACCACTGACTTTTCTTTTGTATAAACTAACATAAGTCGAATATAATAATCTTCCGTTAGTTTCCACTCCATTTCCGCCTGTAATCCAGTTAATTTTTTATGCAGAAAAGGGCACGGAAATTGGATAGAAACCCGCTCTGTTTCTATTGCGGAAACCAAGAGAGTGTTACAGTTTTCAACCAGTTTCAATCCTGTTTCCGGCCCACTTTCCACATAATTTCCGCTGCGGAATCTTGGCGGAAACAGCTTGGGAACTGTAACTCGTCCACTATTCCGTGCCTCCGGAATCCTGGGTTCCGCTCAGTTTCCGCTTGGCTTGCTCCATGGTTTCCGCCCAGTTTCTGTCTTGTTTCTGTCCAGTTTACAATTTGGAAACTTAGTTGGAAAGTAGGTGGAAACTGGTTGGAAACCTTTTAAGGACGGTCTGTTTCCAACCTGTTTCCGCTTATTTTCCGCACAGCTGTATTTGGATTTTTCATATTTCCAGCCAGTTTCCGCGCTGTTTCCAGTGCGGAAACCAGCAGAGTGTTACAGTTTCCAACCGGTTTCAATCCTGTTTCCGGCCCAGATTCCGCATAATTTCCGCTGCGGAATCTTGGCGGAAACAGCTTGGAAACTGTAACACGTCCACTATTCCGCACCTCCGGAATCCTGGGTTCCGCTCAGTTTCCGCTTGGCTTGCTCCATGGTTTCCGCCCAGTTTCTGTCTTGTTTCTGTCCAGTTTACAATTTGGAAACTTAGTCGGAAAGTAGGCGGAAACTGGTTGGAAACCTTTTAAGGACGGTCTGTTTCCAACCTGTTTCCGCTTATTTTCCGCACAGCTGTATTTGGACTTTTTATATTTCCAGCCAGTTTCCGCGCTGTTTCCAGTGCGGAAACCAGCAGAGTGTTACAGTTTCCAACCGGTTTCAATCCTGTTTCCGGCTCAGATTCCGCATAATTTCCGCTGCGGAATCTTGGCGGAAACAGCTTGGAAACTGTAACACGTCCACTATTCCGCACCTCCGGAATCCTGGGTTCCGCTCAGTTTCCGCTTGGCATGCTCCATGGTTTCCGCCCAGTTTCTGTCTTGTTTCTGTCCAGTTTACAATTTGGAAACTTAGTCGGAAAGTAGGCGGAAACTGGTTGGAAACCTTTTAAGGACGGTCTGTTTCCAACCTGTTTCCGCTTATTTTCCGCACAGATGTATTTGGATTTTTTATATTTCCAGCCAGTTTCCGCGCTGTTTCCAGTTCGGAAACCAGCCGAGTGTTACAGTTTCCAACCGGTTTCAATCCTGTTTCCGGCCCAGATTCCGCATAATTTCCGCTGCGGAATCTTGGCGGAAACAGCTTGGAAAGTGTAACACGTTCACTATTCCGCACCTCCGGAATCCTGGGTTCCGCTCAGTTTCCGCTTGGGGTGCTCCATGGTTTCCGTGCAGTTTCCATCTTGTATCTGTCCAGTTTACAATTTGGAAACTATGCGGAAACTGCGCGGAAACTGGATGGAATCCGGTTGTTTCCACCCAGTTTCCGCCCTGTTTCCGAATTCGGAAACTGGCACATTTCACCCAGTGTATTCTGATGGGTTAGTCCAAAAAAGAGAGCAACAACAACAACAAAGCTTACAGCGCCGGAGGCGCTCCTGGATCCCCTGGAAAATCTTCTCCACGTCTCATGGTATAGCTCCGGTGAGGCAGGCTCAGACTGGTGAGGCAGGCTCAGGTTGGTCAGGTCGAGCAGGCCAATGAATGCAGCATTGCCCTAAATATTCCCACTTTTATACACCTACATTGAAGTACCCGGATGTAGGCGCGGACGTAGGCGAAAGCATTCCAGTACCCGGATGTAGGCGCAGATGTGAGCGAAATTCTAGTATCTGTCCATTGGTTCTATTATCGATCGCTCATTGGCTCTTTTTCTCGACCGCTGATTGGTCCAAATGGAACTGCCCATCCTTTCCAGGTTAATTTACAATCCCCTTTTTGTGTTCAAGCTCTGTATATCGATGCCGCAACATTGTTGCCGAACCTTGCCGAAAGGGAGACCTTTGACCTGGATGTGACCTTTGACCCGAAATTCACCCGCACGCTTCCGGATCATCAGCGCGCGCGCGTGCTGCCGGATCACCCGCGCACTTCCGGTGATGCCGCGCGCGCTGGGGCATCGGATGACCCGCGCGCGCGCGCTGTGGCCGGGGCGGGCCGGGCCGGGGAACACCCGGATGTTGAAAATCCGGACGTCTACGGGAACATTGGAACTCTTCTGGGTTTGGAGGAAGTACACACCTGAAGTGACGTCTGTGCGATCAACCCACCCAACCACAACCACGCACCCCTAGTGGTTGGTCAAACACACCCCACGCATCCCCAAAATGCCTGCTTTCTATACTACGACCAGACTGCGCATGCGCAGACTCTTGAATGAATACGGACGACCCATGAGCACAGTCGGATGCTGCTTCACGAGAGCTTCACAATAAGACCTCAGACGACTCCATCGGACCCATAGTGACCCATGTCGGTGCCAAAATGTCTATTTCCATAATCTTGGTCTACTGCGCATGCGCAGAATGACGTCAGTTCCACGTCACACCCGGCCCGTTGGATACTCCCTCACGACTGCTTCACATGGATACCTCACTCGACCCCATCAGGCCATTAGGGGTCTACCTAGACCCCAACACGTCTATTTCCATACCCTTTTCCCATAATTCCCTGTCTGCGCATGCGCAGAATGGAAACGACACACTAGTCCAATCGGATGCCCCCTCACATATGCTTCACATTGATACCTCACTCAACTCCATCGGACCATTAGTGGCCCACCTAGACCCCAAAACGGCTATTTCCATACCCTTTGTCTACCGCGCATGCGCAGAATGACGATGTTTCAACCCCACACCCAACCCGTCGGATGCGCCTTCACGAATGCTTCACATTGATACCTCATACGACTCCATCGACCCACTAGTGGCCCACCTAGACCTCAAAACGTCCATTTCCATACACGTTGTCCACCGCGCATGCGCAGAATGACGATCTCCCAATCCCACACCCAGTCCATCAGATGCTTCCTCACATAGGGTTCACATTGATACCTCATACGACTCCATCGGCCCTCTAGTGGTCCACCTAGACCCCAAAACGGCTATTTCCATACACGTTGTCCGCCGCGCATGCGCAGAATGACGATATTTCAACCCCACACCCAGCCCTCAGATGGCCCTTCACGAATGCTTCACATTGATACCTCATACGACTCCATCGACCCACTAGTGGCCCACCTAGACCCCAAAACGGCTATTTCCATACACGTTGTCCACCGCGCATGCGCAGAATGACGATATTTCAACCCCACACCCAGCCCTCAGATGCCCCTTCACGAATGCTTCACATTGATACCTCATACGACTCCATCGACCCACTAGTGGCCCACCTAGACCCCAAAACGTCTATTTCCATACACTTTGTCTATAGATTTAATATGCATTCCTAGTACCCGTCCTCTGCATGGCAGAACTGCACAACCCAGAACAAGTCTGGAGATGCCTTGATCTCGGGGAGCCAGGTGTTCGGCACGTGAACTCACTCACGCAGACGCCAGGCCAGGTGTTCACGATGCCGCAACATTGTAGCGAACGTGCAACAATGTTGCAATTCGGGGAGCCAGGTGTTCGGCACGTGACAACCCCCAGCCCGTCATCGAAATTCTGGCGGGAAAAACCCCACAGACAGGTCAGTACATGGCCTATCATGTTAGATGGCGGACCTCACCGAAAAGACACGGACGTACCCGAAAAGACAGGGACCTGACCGAAAAGACACGGAGGTGACCGAAGAGACACGGAGGTGACCGAAGATACACGGAGGTGAATGACATTGTGGAAAAACCCCACAGACAGGTCAGTACATGTCCTATCATGTTCACAGGTCACGCCCCATTCACCCAGACCGGAAGTGACGTCATATGGGACTGGTGGCGCCCCCTGGCGGAAAAAAGGAACCAAGAGTTACCTCCCTGGAAAAGTTGGCTTCTGCCGTCCTTACACTACTACTCACATTTTCCTCCTGTGTGAGGCAACTTGAACTGTGCCAGGCAGATGATCGTCATATTGCCCGTCGTCCGCCATCATGTCCCGCGCAAATTGTCCCGGCGCCAAAGAGATTCTAATTTGTAAGGACGGTTTTGATTGGGTGAAATAGACTACATACCGGAAACGTTTTCTCTTAAACCGAAAACGTTTAAAAGTTTTGAATATTACTACCGGAAAAGTTTGCTTTAAACAGGAAACGTCTTCTGAATGGCAATTCATGACATCTGATTGGTTGGTGCAAGTTTAAACGTTTACAATTTCTAAACGTTTGAAAAGTTTAAACGTTTAAAAGAGGGACTTATGGCGCGAACGGCTCTTCAGAATTACATGCGCCTGGTCCGTCATTCATTGTTTAGCCGTCGTCCATAAAAGAATCTTCGCCTCCATAATCCAAAGGCCTTTCGACATATAACCTATTTGGTGCTATAAAGCATTAGCACTAAATAACAAAACAAAACAACAATCATGGTGCACAAAAACATAGGCTAGTTTTCTGCAAGAGAGAAGCGGTCAACAGTTTTCAATGGTGCCGACAAAGCATCATGATGTTCCAAAACTATCAAATCCGTATTGCTGATCAGTATTCTTAATCCACGTGATTTTCTTTAAAAGTCGTTATCTAGAGATGTATCTCAGTCACGCTTTGATTGAGACTGGTCAAATGAACACCATGAGGATCTTGAATTAAATGGGTTATACGACAGTAGTATATAAAAGTTAAATTCCCTCTTTTTTATGCAAATGAGCTGAATTTGTGGGGCAAGTGTGGGGCTCTCAGCCAATCAGAAGCGAGTATTCGTCTGACCTTTGGAGATGCCCCGCCCACTTGACGATCTCTCGTCCAATCAGAAGCGAGTATTTCAAATTGACCAAAAAGCTACCTCCAGCACAGGAGAGTTCCAATTTTTCCAGGTCAAAAATAGTTCCATGTATTCATCCGCGGTGATGCGGTTTCTGGCGGTGATCGGTCGCGGGGAAAAAGCTTCCGCGGAGAAAAAGTAGTCCCTAGATAAAATGGTCCGATGGGGTCGAGTGAGGTATCAAAGTGAAGCTTATGTGAAGGGGCATCTAATGGGCTGGGTGTGGGGTTGAAATATCGGCCTTCTGCGCATGCGCGGTGGCCGAAGGGTATGAAAATAGCCTTTTTGGAGCTAGGGGAGCCCCTAGTGGACCGATGGGGTCGAGTGAGGTATCAATGTGAAGCATTCATGAAGGGGCATCTAATGGACTGGGTGTGGGGTTGAAATAGCGGCCTTCTGCGCATGCGCGGTGGCCGAAGGGTATGAAAATAGCCTTTTTGGAGCTAGGGGAGCCCCTAATGATCCAATGGGGTCGAGTGAGGTATCAATGTGAAGCATTCATGAAGAGGCATCTAATGGACTGGGTGTGGGGTTGACATATCGGCATTCTGCGCATGCGCGGTGGCCCAAGGGTATGGAAATAGACGTTTTGGGAGCTAGGGGGGCCACTAATGGGCCGATGGAGTTCTATGAGATATCCATGTGAAGCCTAGGTGAAGGGGTATTTGCTGGCTGGGTGGGTGCATGTAAAATTTTTCCTGAAAAAAAAAAACGGAACACGGACTTTATCGAAAAACCTGGGAAAATGCCTATATGGGGTATGAGGGGTATATAGGTCGCCGGGCTTAACGGGGCTTGTCTATCAATAGAGTTATCTCCCCCTAGTTCCAGGGTGGGTGTATGTAAAAATTTTCCTGAAAAAATACGGAATACGGACTTTATCCTAAATTACGGGAAAATGCCTATATGGGATATGGGAGGTATAGGACCATCCTGGGAAACGTACTTCTATACATTTGCGGTAGGGCTGTGGGGTCTCGTTTTACTCGTCTCGTCATTTAGAACATGATAGGAAGTGTCCCCGTGCGAATCGGTGAAATTTTTGAAAAAAGTCACCGAACCCCATATAGTCCCATACTGAGGGTATAGGATCAATGTTTGTCCCCCTGGGAAACGTACTTCTATACATTTGCGGTAGGGTTGTGGGGTCTCGTTTTACTCGTCTCGTCATTTAGAACATGATAGGAAGTGTCCCCGTGCGAATCGGTGAAATTTTTGAAAAAAGTCACCGAGCCCCATATAGTCCCATACTGGGGTATAGGTTCAATGTTTATCCCCCTGGGAAACGTACTTCTATACATTTGCGGTAGGGGTGTGGGGTCTCGTTTTACTCGTCTCGTCATTTAGAACACGATAGGAAGTGTTGCGGAGCGAATCGGTGAAATTTTTGAAAAAAGTCACCAAGGCCTGTTTAGGCCCATAGGCCTATACTGTATGGCTATGGGTGTATAGGGCCATACGGGGTGGACGTGTTGGAGTCTAGGTGAGTCCCTAATGGTCCAATGGGGTCGAGTGAGGTCTTATTTTGAAGCTCTCGTGAAGGAGCATCCCACTGGGCTAATGGTTCGTCCGTGTTCAATGGTCTGCGCATGCGCAGTCTGGCCGTAGTAGAGAAACCAGGCATTTTGGGGGGTATGTAGGGGTGTGTTTGGGTTAGAGATGGGCTATTCATGGTTCGAATGGGTCGTGTGAGGTATCAGTGTGAAGCTTGTGTGGGTTAGAGTCAGAATGGTGTATTTTTAAGTGGAAGTCGCGTTAATCTGCGCATGCGCAGTTGGTTGTAGTAAGTAAAGTGGCCATTTTGGGGCAGTGAAGGAAGGTATTTGGGGTCGAGATGGGCTATTCACGGTTCGAATGCGTCCTGAAAGGTGTCATCTTGTAGTTCTCGGGGTGTACATTCCGATTTGAGGGATGTCCGCGTCATCTGTGACGTCATCGGTGACGTCATCGGTACGAGTAGTAGCGAAAGTGGACATTTTCGGGCAGTACATGAAGGTATTTGGGGTCGAGATGGGCTATTCACGGTTCGAATGCGTCCTGGAAGGTGTCATCTTGTAGTTCTCGGGGTGTACATTCCGATTTGAGGGATGTTCGCGTCATCTGTGACATCATCGGTGACGTCATCGGTACGAGTAGTAGCGAAAGTGGACATTTTCGGGCAGTACATGAAGGTATTTGGGATCGAGATGGGCTATTCACGGTTCGAATGCGTCCTCGAAGGTGTCATCTTGTAGTTCTCGGGGTGTACATTCCGATTTGAGGGATGTTCGCGTCATCTGTGACGTCATCGGTGACGTCATCGGTACGAGTAGTAGCGAAAGTGGCCATTTTCGGGCAGTACATGAAGGTATTTGGGGTCGAGATGGTGCGGTAGGAATATCATTCTGCGCATGCGCAGACGCAATGCGGAGCTCTCGTCCAATCAGAAGCGAGTATTTCAAATCCGTCACAGAGCTCTCAGCCAATCAGAAGCGAGTATTTTGACCCGGTGCATTATGGGCCATATCCAAGATGGCGGCACGTATGTTCAAGATGGCGGCACATCCGGTGTCGAAAACTGGCCATTCCGTCGGGATGTGGTCACCTAGTGTCGAAAACTGGTCCTTGTATGGGTCCTGCTAGACGTTTTGACGCCATGATATAGACCGAGAGAGAGAGAGAGAAAACAACAACAGCAAGGATGACACATGAGGGAACAACAACAACAACAAGTTTTTTTTTCATATAGTTTATTTTCCCCATCCATCATAACATACCCACGCTGGGGGAGCCGCGTTGGGTATGTTTACAATTCAAGAAAGACTCTTGTCCAATCAGAGACCGCCATTTGCATCTGTCCTATTCGTTCCTGTCCGTTAGATGTATTCTTGTCCAATCAGAAGTCGCCATTTCAGAGAGTTCCTTCTTCGGTCATGTTCATTCTGAACCGTTTATTCTAATCATCGTCGGACAGGCCTGGATATTCTTCGGGCAGCATGTCCTGAAACAGTTGTTTGCGCATTCTGATCGCATTTTCCAGGGCCTCTGTGGGTGGTAAACCCATATCCTCTTCCAAGTGACGCTTGGTCTTCATGATGGACCTGTGCGTGGGGTCCCCTTTCATTTCAAGCGGTAGTAAGGTATACTGTTCATAGATCGCCATGGCTGTTTTCCTGATGCGGGGGCGCATTTGGGTGTACGTCTGTTGTAAATTATCCTCTCCGGCGTCCTCGATCGCTTCAGCGTGAGTATTGATAGCTGCTGTCACAATACGATCCCAGAAGGTAGGTTCTGCCTCACTTTCCTGGGATGAAGGCTGATTCTCTGAGGTCAAGCTCTCCATATCAGTAGATAGACTGTCAGTCATCTTGGATTCGGTATCAGTCGATGCACTCTCATCAATCTCTGTATCAGAATCTGCCTCAACGGGCTCCTCGGCGTCTTCAGTCCCATGTATATTTTTCTGGTGTCGCATCATATCGTAATGTCTGGTGAACGTGCGTTCACACTCAGAACAAGTATAAGCCATGTTGACGGTTGAACGTCGACTGTGCGTGTTTGGGGAATACGCTCGCTTTTATAGACAGTAACACCCATCAACGCTTAGCTCAACGCTTCAACGCCCTGGTGAATTAGCTCAGAAGCTCTGATTTCATGGAATTGACACCAATTCATCGAAATGCAGTGACGCCCGTCAACGCCCGTCGTTACGCCTTAACGCTCGTCTCAACGCTTTAACACACTTTCTTAATGCTTTAACGTTGTTTAATGATGCGTTCGAACAAATGTTTCTTTTGTGCTATTGCTCTGACATACGCCGCTTTCCAGTTCACGCCCGAGGTTTTCAACATCGACGCTGTTCTTTCAATTTCCATATGGACTGGGTCCTTATCCAACAATTTCATATGGGTCAGTAAGTCGACATACTGCTGACGTAAAGCCCGTCGTAGTCTGGGTGCCAATCTGTTATGGGCTAAAATTGCAGCTTCCTCTTTCGAATACCCTTTGCGTTGAAACTTGTTTCCTGTGGCCTCCAAAATCTCGCCCATCTCGGCGTCCATACTTTCTTTGAACAAATCCTTCCATAGCCTCGAGTTCACATTATGTTCTTCAACCTCGGGTTGGGCCTTCACGGTTGGGTGATATTCCGGGACTGATGGTATGAAGCGGACCCGCTGTATGGGGGTGGGCTGCTGCTGCTGCTCTGCCAGGAGTGGACTCGGCGGATGGTGTAGGGGTATATGCCGTTGTGGTGATTCCTCGCCGGGTAACAGGTGGGTGGTCAGCCGACGATCTTCGGGGTATGGGCTTTTAAATCTACGAACAGGTAGCCGTACGGACGAATTGTCGCTTCTTGAAACGCCCGCATAAAATGGTCAATGTTCTGAGGATAAATTCGACTACCAAACACACGGATTTGTGCTCTATCAATGGGATTGGAGAACAACACAAAGTATTGGCAGTTCAAGGCAATATCTCTGGACGCCTTCCCTTGAGGAAAGAGATTCTGAGTCAAACAGATGACGGACAGATTGCGATGATGGGACCCTTTGGTGAATAGGTCGGCGATTTTCGAATTGTCCTTGGCCGCACTCATCAGATCATCGAGCACTACCACGTTGGTCTGCTCGGAATCGAAGTAATAGGGTTCGTCTATGTCGTGAGGAATTCCTGGGACAAAGCTCACATTCTGTAACCTTGTAGTTTCGTAGGCGGGCTGCCATTGGCTATAACACCAAACAACACGTGTCCGAGCTGGGGTTGCCACACCTCCCTCTAAGAACTTCATCACCCAGGATGTCTTTCCACACCCTGTAGGGCCGCTCACCGTCATCGTATAGGGATGCTCTACTGCTCTTGTTGGACCTATAACGGGACTCGGCTGTGTCTCTTGGTTGTGTTTGCGTTGAATGTGCCTGAGCATACTATCGCGACGAGAGAATGCTCTCTCACAGAACGTACACGTACACGACATGTTCATCAGTCGACCAATACATATGGACTGATGATGGACACATGTTCATTTCTATATTTAAAGACTCTACCACCACCACCGCACACCACCAACACCACCACCGCACACCACCAACACCACCACCAACGCCACCAACGCCACCATCAACGCCACCAACGCCACCACCAACGCCACCAACGCCACCACCGGGCGTCAACGCCCGGTGGTGGTGGTGGTGGTGGTGGTGGTTGTGGTGGTGGTGGTGGTGGTGGCCGGAACTGACCTTTGACCCCGGCGCGCAAAGGTTTCCACCGCACGGTGGAAACCTTTACACCTAAGGTCAGTTCCGGCCACCACCACCACCACCACCACCACCACCGGGGCGTTGACGTCCGGTGGTGGCGTTGGTGGCGTTGGTGGTGGCGTTGGTGGCGTTGATGGTGGCGTTGGAACTGACCTTTGATCCCGGCGCGCAAAGGTTTCCACCGCACGGTGGAAACCTTTACACCGCGCGCGCCGGGGTCAAAGGTCAGTTCCGGCCACCACCACCACCACCACAACCACCACCACCACCACCACCACCAGTGGGCGTTGACGCCCGGTGGTGGCGTTGGTGGCGTTGGTGGTGGCGTTGGTGGCGTTGATGGTGGCGTTGGTGGTGGTGTTGGTGGTGTGCGTTGGTGGTGTTGGTGGTGTGCGGTGGTGGTGGTAGAGTCTTTAAATATAGAAATGAACATGTGTCCATCATCAGTCCATATGTATTGGTCGACTGATGAACATGTCGTGTACGTGTACGTTCTGTGAGAGAGCATTCTCTCGTCGCGATAGTATGTTCAGGCACATTCAACGCAACACAACCAAGAGACACAGCCGAGTCCCGCTATAGGTCCAACAAGAGCAGTAGAGCATCCCTATACGATGACGGTGAGCGGCCCTACAGGGTGTGGAAAGACATCCTGGGTGATGAAGTTCTTAGAGGGAGGTGTGGCAACCCCAGCTCGGACACGTGTTGTTTGGTGTTATAGCCAATGGCAGCCCACCTACGAAACTACAAGGTTACAGAATGTGAGCTTTGTCCCAGGAATTCCTCACGACATAGACGAACCCTATTACTTCGATTCCGAGCAGACCAACGTGGTAGTGCTCGATGATCTGATGAGTGTGACCAAGGACAATTCGAAAATCGCCGACCTATTCACCAAAGGGTCCCATCATCGCAATCTGTCCGTCATCTATTTGACTCAGAATCTCTTTCCTCAAGGGAAGGCGTCCAGAGATATTGCCTTGAACTGCCAATGCTTTGTGTTGTTCTCCAATCCCATTGACAGAGCACAAATCCGTGTGTTTGGTAGTCGAATTTATCCTCAG
>JAVTVY010026859.1:0-11255 GCA_036873755.1 Hanleya hanleyi | reverse complement strand
GGATCGCAGCAGTGGAAACCAGTATATTGTGGTCATCGGTGACTACTTTACTCGTTGAATCGAAGCCGTTGTCATGCCCAATCAAGAAACCCCGGCTGTTGCACAGGCTGTGGTAGAACATTATGTGACAAAGTTCGGTGTTTCAAAGGCGATTCATTCAGCCCAAGGTCGCCAGTTTGAGAACCGTGTTTTCAAAGAGATGTGCCGAATTTTGGGGATGAGGGAGACAAAGACGACGTCATACCTCCCCCAATAGAATGTCATGATTGAAAGGTTCAAATGCGAAAATGCTACATGCCAGTGTCGACCTCCATCCAAGAGACTGGGACCTGCATATACCGCTTGTAGTGATCTCCTATCGTGCTACAGCCCGTGAGACGACAGGATTATCACCGAATATGATGGTATTCGGAAGAGAGATCTCTCTGCCATCTCACTTGGTACTGGGAGCCCCCTCCCCCACACCAGGAAGTGGAACCAACACAGTGGGTAGAAGAACTACGTGACGAGTTGGACGAGAGTGACTGGGAGCCTGTGGCGCCAGAATAGGGTATATGACAGCAAGGATTTTCCGCAAAATATAAACCTGGAGATCATGTTTACCTGTACTTTTCTGCTCCTAGACGTGAAGAGAATCGAAAACTACGAGACCGATGGGGAGGATCCTACGATACGTGACTCGGAAGCACACACGGACGTAACCAACCGCATTGCAGATGAGGACGTAGGTCTCCGGATTGTTCTTGGCTCGTGAGATGTCCATCAGTGAGTCAGAAGAGACGTCTGGCGACGATGGACACGTAGAATCATACAAGGGGTTATCTATGGAAGCTTTAACCCCGGCCGAGGCGGAGGCGGAACTGCGGCGGATGACCCTATTGCGAGATATTAGGCGCCGCGCGCGTTATCAGGATTATATTCTAGCATGTCAACCGAAGATAGTGGGGACTGATCGCCGACCTAAATTAGGGATCGAAAGGCTCACGGCTTTCCAACTCAGGCGTACTATCATAGGGTGGCTCACTCTCATCACTTAATCCCATGTTTTGATCTAGCATTGCAGATAGAGAGGATAAGTAAAAAGAAGAAGAGTCAACGTGATCGAAGCCGGAGTCCACATGGGCAAAGTCAGGAGTCCAAGAGTGATGAGTCTGTGGAGGATGTGTGGGGTCCCTTTGTGACCGGAACTGCAACTCCAAGAAGCACCTCCGGGAACACCTACGACGAGTCCATGACTGGGAGTTTGGACGGCCATATCCCACCGCCAAGAGCAAAGAAAGATCTGGTGATCGGGATCCCCGCACGCATCTGGCAGCCTCGGGCGGGGCCGTCCAACATCGCTGCAATGACCACAGTTCGTCGCTTGTCAATGGTCACTGTGCCGTCGGAAAAAGGGGCGGACGCTCCTGAAGTCAACTCCGCGACGGCACCGACTGAGGTGGAAGCTGCACTTAAAATTAGGGAAGATGAGCCTCAACTCTCCCATGCACCACTGAATGAGGAGAGAGAACAGGAATCGATCGCTGGAAGAAACGAGGGCGATGATGGTCCCCTAACACCCCCGGAGCCGAGGATGGAGTGGCCAGCCTTGACGAGTGTTTCCTGAGCAATGCAACAACTGACGAGGAACCGGATGCGTTCGCTATGACCTCGGACGTGGAAGGTTAAACCACAAACGATGAAGTGGGGCAAGGCAGCTCGCCTACGTTCTTCAGGCCTTGGTAGCCTGGCGCCTCGGTAAAGCCATCTTCACAAATCCAGGTAATCCCTAAATCCTCGCAGAGGGTTACCTGGACCTTTTTGGTGATTCGAATGAGTTCTTGAGATGATGCCTCTATTATACAATCTCGTACATTTCATCCCCTGCGCTTGTTTTGAATTAGGATGTCGGTATTCCCAGCCTGCGGTTTTTGCTTTGACTTCCGATGTAGATTTCCGCTTGACATCAAAGCAGTTTGGCCCGCGATGAAATTGAAACCTGTCCCATCTCATGCCTCGCAGCGGATTGGCCTAATCAACCAGCTTAGCGCGTTCACTGATTGGGTTAATTTATGGGAAACCCCTTCATTTATTTATATCCAGAACTCGTATGGGTAACTAACCAAGCCAGTGTATCGATCCCAATAGATCGATCGATATACTGGCTCGCGAGGATGCGGTAAAGCGAGTAGAGCCAGAGGAATCCAAAGTGATCCACCCAACTGAGATTCCCGGAGCTGGTGTCCGGCTTGTGAGTGGAGGGAGGGGAAAGCAGATCACATGACCAAGAGGTGGCACCTCCTCAGAAAGTAGTAGTTCGTTGAACAAAGACGTATGTGGACACGGTTAGAAACCAGCGGGCGTGGTAACCTGGAAAATATACGATAAGTGGGAGTGGAATGAAGAACACAACATGCGGTGTGAGGCGAGGCCGCGTAGTGAGGACTGTGTGTCGGCAGGGACCTCATGTTCCCTCTTCCGTTTCAGCGACGAACAACCAACAGCTGGGAAGAACGTCGCATGTAATTTGATCGAAATTAGTCAGTGCCGCGAAGCAGTGACCTATTGTCCCCCTGCCTCATCGACGACCTAGCAGACAGCTGGGAAGAACGTCGAGTGGTAATTCTGCCGTGATTGGTACCTTTGTTATGATATTGTGGACTGTCAACACTTGTGGAGAAAAGAATGTTAATTCTACTCAACTTTGATTGGTAGCTGAGCCGAGCTCCACGACGAGGGCGTCGTGTTTTCGAAGGCGTAGTTGGTGTGACTAAAATACCCATGACCTGAAGAATGTAATTTCCGTTCTATACTGACATTCTAAATAGCTGAACACCTTGCCAAGGTACTTTGCCGCAGCCCTCGTTAATAGCAAATTATCACCGCTAGCGTTGGCCATGTATTTTACACGATTACACATACCTACTCACACAAGAAAACTTATTGATGCAGATGCATCAATGCCGGCGGAAACGTTTGTAGCTTATAATCTGCGTATTACAAGCCGATTACGTATGCAACTGTTGAATACAGGTCACGATGCACATTATGGTAAAAAAAAACGTCGATTTCTTTGTTTTCCTTAAAGGTTTGACTAATGTAGTTCGCGCAAGAACCCATCTGGAAAGTGTGGGGTTAGCCGAAAGTTAAGTGCTTGCTGGCAAAATGTGCACATGAACCGCATGTCAAACTAGGACTTTGAAAGTAATGTTCTCGGTTGACGTATTAAGTCACTTCATATAGCCTGATGTAAGAGATCGCGCTGTGGCATTATACGGGACCCACCATTGTCATTGTGAATTAAGCCTAGATCGACTTTCTCTACACATCAATCCGATCCGCGTGTTTTACTGTTTCAAGTTTTTAGTAACTCGCAATGCAATCTCAAACATTTTGCTGCAGACGTACACATGGTACAGGTGAATAACTTGATCATGTATGGTCATCGATTTGGTCTCTCAGCCGTAATAAAATAGTACTAAAGGACATTTATTCGATGAATTCATTATAACAGAATTAATATTAATGTGTTAACTACGAACGAGTGATACAGTCCTGTCGTTTTACGATATGAAACTAGTTGGATCACTCCACGGCACGTCTGTGAAGTATGGCTCGAGAAAACACCTGTTACTCGTCCAATATCAAGATGGCCGCTCCCATGTTTACCGAATTCAGATATCCGGCGGCGCTGCGCCGCCGGAAATAACCAGATCATCGGCCTCTGGGACGAGATCTGCACGTACAGCTCACACTGGTTTGCACTTCAACACAGACTAACATTCGAGGTTACGACCGAGAATTGTGAACGTCCTATTTACTCACTCACCTTACCCCCATGTGTTGTATACAGGCTACGGCTAGATGCGATCAATAACATATATTCGCTTACATATAAGATCGTCGACCTTAGAGACGGAATAGATCTAATCACACTCCTCTTCACTAGTTACTAACCGGCCACGGCTAGGAGTAACTGATAGCATAAGCTTATATCCACTGTACATATTTACACTGCCGCAGGGCTCGAATTACACCTTGCTACAAGGCTTGGATGATATTACAAATTATTGATATTGTGCAAGAAGATGTCCATAAACATATCCACTCTCCTGGTATGTTCTGACCCGACATTGTCTGAATATTTACTGTGGTCATATTCACAGTTCCGTAAATATATGTAGTATATATATACGTCAGAGCAATGTTTCGTGATAATTTCGGGAGTTATCTTCGATAACTCCACAGGCATATCTCTCTTCAGGGGCCGCCTTTTAATACAGGAAGATGTAAGCCATCAAATCCTCGATTTGCGTAGCAGTTCCTTCAAGTTTCTCCCTCTTTTAAAGACACAGGTCGGGCGGGTAGGAAATATCATATTGGTTTCTTTGTTCTCTTGAATAAGATACCAGTATTTCCTAATAATCCTCGTGACATGATGGGCAGCAGGGTGGAATGTCGTGATGAAACGCACTGGTTTCTTCGTCTTGATTAGTTCATTTCGGCTGTTAGTCTTTCGCCTTAAAAGACTCATTCTGTTCGATTGGTTGACTTCAGAGATACAGATTTGAATTTCTTTTTTCTCGTAACCTCTCAGCCTGAGTTTGGTTTCAAAAACGGCAACTTTTTCCAAGAAATCACTGTAGTTGTTACAGTTTCTGGCGTATCGCACAATCTCTCCTTTAATAAAGGACTTAAAGCAAGATTGTGGATGTGCTGATTTTCTGTGGATGTATTGGTAGGTTTCCGTCGGTTTGGTGTGGCACTTGATGTCCAGCGTCGAGTTGTCCTGGAATCTTTTTCCTTTGAAAATAACCGTGTCTAGGAACGTAGCATTCGTATCAGAGATCTCGTACGTAAACTTGAGTAATGGATGTGCCGTGTTCGCCATATCAAAGAAGTTTACTATCTCCTTTTCCGGGCCATTATATATAATACATCCATCATCTCTGAATCGTTTATGAAACAGGATGTTATCTCGTTGCGGGAACCTGTTTAATAGTTGGTTGATGTGTCTGAAGATCGCGATGTCGCATAACTCTGGAAAGGGGACCGCCCCCATCGCCGCCCCGACAATCTGTCGGTAGAATTGGCCATTAAATGAAAATTCATTGTGGCGCAGGATAAGATTGATTATATCCACCAATAATTCGACCGGAGGCCTTTCTATGTCGTATGTTATATCGCTGTGGTTCCGTAGGTCAGCTTCTAGTGCAGCAGTTATCTCCTCGAAACTAAGATTCGTGTACAGTGACGTGAGATCATATGTAACAAGTAAGGCCGACTTTGGTACATATACCTTCTCCAGCTCATTAATGAAGTGGGAAGTATCCATGAGATACGTCTCTTGTCTCTTGACAATCGGAAGAAGAAAGAAATCCGGGTACCTGCCAACCTTTTCTGTTGGCGAGTTACATTGGGATATAATAGGACGTCCAGGAACCTTGATATTAGAAATATCTCCAGGGTTAATTCTGTTCAATCCATCCAAGCTTCGCTTGATTTGTGGATCTTAGGTAGTAGATACATGTATGGTACGTTCTTCTCATGCAACGGATCATATAGGTATTTTCGGGTATTCCTGTCTAATAAGTTACTATTACATAATTGGCATATTAGGTTTAGTACCTTTTTATGCGTTGACTTGATATCAATCTCAGGAATTTCGACGTAATGTATGTTGTCATATAGTTGAGCGTAGGCTTCAGCTATATATAGATCCTTGTCTAGAATAACAGTCGTGTTATTCTTATCCGATTTGGTGATAACTATATTCCAGCTATCGGACCTCAGTTTATTGAGCGACTTCCGCTCCCCCGTAGATAGATTATCTCCGTATACGCTTCGCGTATATGAAGTTAACTCAAGTCTTGTGGCATACAAATAATTCTCCGTACTGTTCGATCCAAGTGGTGGCTGGAATTCGGATTTGCTGTAAAATGGATGTGCCTTTTGGATTGGTGTAGAATCCGAGAATCGTTCACTGCATCGCATGTCCTTGATCATCCGTTTAAAGTCAGAAATAATATTCCTATTTCTAATGACTGGTGTTGGTACAAAAGAAAGCCCATTGGACAGCAGTAAGATGTCGTCATCGGACAGTCTCAGCTTAGAGATGTTTCTTATGTATGTCTTGGCTAATGCCAATCTCGCTTCGCGAGATCCTTTGCGACATTTTTCAACATATTTTATATGTTTACTTTTCTTGGATCGTTTCTGTTGTTTTCTATTGAAACGTCTAGTTTTCATTCTGCCTCTTCAAGTCAGATTGAATTCAGTGCGAAGTCTGTAAAATCTGTAAATTGGCTGTGAAGGTCTGCGTAGGTGTTGTTGAATGGAACGGCGTATGATGACTGACTGAATGCTGGAAAGTCGGGCCCCCGGTGTGCGAGACGCGGCTAAATATGATAGGATAACAAATCGGCCCATTATCCGCTGATTGGTAGAAATAACTGATACTGATTGGTCAGATTATACCGCAGTGATTGGTAGATTGGTAGGCCGCCGTGAACCGCTTTGTTCAGTAGAATCCGACTAAGCTCGTCAATGGAAAGTATGCAGGAGGGACTAAGATCAGACATAACACCAATAATTAGGCACTTCGGCCAAAGTAGTATATAAAGAATGTTTGAAGCAATATTTCACCCGGATGTAGAGGTCATTTGAGGAGGATTTGAGGAGGAGAGGTCAAGTGTACTATGGTTCCGGCAGAATCACCAAAAGCTACCTCCAACACAGGAGAGTTCCAATTGTTGGAGGGAATGTATTCAGAATGTATTCATCCGCGGTGATGCGGTCTGGCAGCGGTTTTGGCGGTGATTCGGTCTCGGGAAAAAAGCTTCCGCGGAGAAAAAGTAGTCCCTAGATAAAATGGTCCGATGGGGTCGAGTGAGGTATCAAAGTGAAGCATTCGTGAAGGGGCATCTAATGGGCTGGGTGTGGGGTTGAAATATCGACATTCTGTGCATGCGCGGTGGCCCAAGGGTATGAAAATAGACGTTTTGGAGCTAGGGGAGCTGCTAATGGTCCAATGGGGTCGAGTGAGGTATCAATGTGAAGCATTCGTGAAGGGGCATCTGATGGGCTGGGTGTGGGGTTGAACTATCGGCATTCTGCGCATGCGCGGTGGCCCAAGGGTATGGAAATAGACGTTTTGGGAGCTAGGGGAGCCCCTAATGGCCAATGGGGTCGAGTGAGGTATCAATGTGAAGCATTCGTGAAGGGGCATCCGATGGGCTGGGTGTGGGATTGACATATCGGCATTCTGCGCATGCGCGGTGGCCCAAGGGTATGAAAATAGACGTTTTGGAGCTAGGGGAGTCCCTAATGGACCAATGGGGTCATATGAGGTATCAAAGTGAAGCATTCGTGAAGGGGCATCTGATGGGCTGGGTGTGGGGTTGAAATAGCGGCATTCTGCGCATGCGCGGTGGCCAAAGGGTATGGAAATAGCCGTTTTGGAGCTAGGGGAGTCACTAATGGTCCGATTGGGTATTTTCACAGAATAAATAAATAAATTAATTAATTAATTTTAATCAATAAATAAATAAATAAATAAATAAATTAATTAATTAATTTTAATAAATGAATAAATTAATTAATTAATTTTAATTAATTAATAAACACTTTACAACGAAAGGGTCCTAGTGGGACTCGAACCCGGGTCTCCTCGATCTAGAGGCAGACACGTTATCCATTACGCCACGAGCTATAGGCTACATATCAAGGTTGAAAATGGTCTATATATGTCTACGGTCCATACTGGCGCACTGGCCAATGTTGAACTTAATGGGAAACTTACTTCTAGACATTTGCGGTAGGGTTGTGGGGTCTCGTTTTCTTAGTCTCGTCATTTAGAACACGATAGGAAGTGTCCCGGCACGAAACGGTGAAATTTTTGAAAAAGTACGATATAGCCCCATATAGTCCCATACTGGGGGTATAGGATCAATGTTTATCCCCTGGGAAACTTACTTCTATACATTTGCGGTAGGGTTGTTTGGATTTGTTTTTCACGTCTCGTCATTTAGAACACGATAGGAAGTGTCCCGGAGCGAATCGGTGAAATTTTTGAAAAAAGTCACCGAGGCCTGGGTAGGCCCATAGGCCTATACTGCATGGCTATGGGTGTATAGGTCCATACGGTGTGGACGTTTTGGGGTCTAGGGAGGCCACTAATGGTCCAATGGGATCGAGTGAGGTATCAAAGTGAAGCATTCGTGAAGGGGCATCTGCCTGAACTATCGGCTCGGGCGTTGTCACCATTCTGCGCATGCGCAGACAGGGAATTGTGGGAAAAGGGTATGGAAATAGACGTTTTGGAGTTAGGGGAGCCACTAATGGACCAATGGGGTCGAGTGAGGTATCAAAGTGAAGCATTCGTGAAGGGGCATCTGCCTGAACTATCGGCTCGGGCGTTGTCACCATTCTGCGCATGCGCAGACAGGGAATTGTGGGAAAAGGGTATGGAAATAGACGTTTTGGGATCTAGGGGAGCTCCTAATAGGCCGATGGAGTTGTATGAGGTATCCATGTGAAGCCTATGTGAGGGGGCATCTGACTAGACTAGTGGCTGGAGCGTTGTCACCATTCTGCGCATGCGCAGGCAGGGAATTGTGGCAAAAGGGTATGGAAATAGACGTTTTGGGATCTAGGGCAGCCCGATGGAGTTGTATGAGGTATCAATGTGAAGCCTATGTGAAGGGGCATCCAGTCATGGGTGGGTGCATGTAAAATTTGTCCTGAAAAAAAAAACGGAACACGGACTTTATCGAACAATCTGGGAAAATGCCTATATGGGGTATGGGAGGTATACACTCTCAGCGGTCTCTGTATCAGCATTCGCCTCAACGGACTCCTCAGAGTCTTCAATCCCATGTATAGTTTTCTGGTGTCGCATCATATCGTAATGTCTGGTGAACGTGCGTTCGCACTCAGAGTAAGTATAAGTCATGTTGACGGTTGAACGTCGACTGTGCGTGTTTTTGGAAATACGCTCGCTTTTATAGACAGTAACGCCCGTCAACGCTTAGCTTAACGCTTCATCGCCCTGGTGTATTAGCTCAGAAGCTCTGATTTCCATGGAATTGACACCAATTCATCGAAATGCAGCGACGCCCGTCAACGCCCGTCGTTACGCCTTAACGCCCGTCTCAACGCCTTAACGCCCGTCTCAACGCCTTAACGCCCGTCTCAACGTCTTAACACACTTTCTTAACGCCTTAACGTCGTTTAATGATGCGTTCAAACAAATGTTGCTTTTGTGCTATTGCTCTGACATACGCCGCCATTTTGGAGCCGCCATGTTGGATCCGCCATTTTGGAACCGCCATCTTGGATATGTCCCATAATGCACCGGTTCAAAATACTCACTTCTGATTGGACGAGAGCTCTGTGACGGATTTGAAATACTCGCTTCTGATTGGTGTACGTCGCTGAAGGTGACCGGAACTGACCTTTGACCCCGGCGCGCAAAGGTTTCCACCGCGGTGGCGGGGAAGAGGCTATGGGGTTACCACCCACCGAGGCCCTGGAAAATGCGATCAGAATGCGCAAACAACTGTTTCAGGACATGCTGCCCGAAGAATATCCAGGCCTGTCCGACGATGATTAGAATAAACGGTTCAGAACGAACATGGCCGAAGATGGAACTTGCTGAAATGGCGACTTCTGATTGGACAAGAATACATCTAACGGACAGGAACGAATATGATAGATGCAAATGGTGGTCTCTGATTGGGCAAGAGTCTTTTTGAGTTGTAAACATATCCAACGCGGCTCCCCCAGCGTGGGTATGATGAAACATTGGGAAAAATAAACTATATGAAAAAACTTCTTGTTGTTGTTGTTCTCTCATGTGTCATCGTTGTTGTTGTTGTTGTTGTTGTTCTCTCTCTCCGGTCTATATTATGGCGTCAAGGTGTTATGTTAGAGCGTTAAGGCGTAACGACGGGCGTCGACGGGCGTCACTGCATTTCGAAGAATTAGTGACAATTCCATGGAATATCTAGAAAATCAGAACTTCTGAGCTATTTCACGAGGGCGTTGAAGCGTTAAGCTTGGCGTTGGCGGACGTTGCTAAAAGATGACACCTCATACGACGCATTCGGACCAGGGATGGTCCCTCTCTACACCAAATACCTTCCTTCACTGCCCCAATATGGCTGGGGAGATAACTCTATTGATAGGGAAGCCCCGTTTGAGCCCGGCGACCTATATACCCCCCATACCCCATATAGGCATTTTCCCAGATTGTTCGATAAAGTCCGTGTTCCGTTTTTTTTTTCCAGGGAAAATTTTACATGCACCCACCCATGACTGGATGCCCCTTCACATAGGCTTCACATTGATACCTCATACAACTCCATCGGCCCATTAGGGGCTGCCCTAGATCCCAAAACGTCTATTTCCATACCCTTTTCCCACAATTCCCTGCCTGCGCATGCGCAGAATGGTGACAACGCTCCAGCCACTAGTCCAGTCAGATGCCCCCTCACATAGGCTTCACATGGATACCTCATACAACTCCATCGGCCCATTAGGAGCTTCCCTAGGTCCCAAAACGTCTATTTCCATACCCTTTTCCCACAATTCCCTGTCTGCGCATGCGCAGAATGGTGACAACGCCCGAGCCGCTAGTCCAGACAGATGCCCCTTCACAAATGCTTCACTATGATACCTCACTCGACCCCATTGGTCCATTAGTGGCTCCCCTAGCTCCAAAACGTCTATTTCCATACCCTTTGGCCACCTCGCATGCGCAGAATGCCGATATTTCAACCCCACACCCAGCCCATCAGATGCCCCTTCACGAATGCTTCACTTTGATACCTCACTCGATCCCATTGGACCATTAGTGGCCTCCCTAGACCCCAAAACGTCCACACCGTATGGACCTATACATCCATAGCCATGCAGTATAGGCCTATGGGCCTACCCAGGCCTCGGTGACTTTTTTCAAAAATTTCACCGATTCGCTCCGGGACACTTCCTATCGTGTTCTAAATGACGAGACGAGTAAAACGAGACCCCACAACCCTACCGCAAATGTATAGAAGTACGTTTCCCAGGGGACAAACATTGATCCTATACCCCCAGTATGGGACTATATGGGGCTATATCGTACTTTTTTCAAAAATTTCACCGATTCGCTCCGGGACACTTCCTATCATGTTTGTCTTGACGAGACTAAGAAAACGAGACCCCACAACCTATACCGCAAATGTATAGAAGTAAGTTTCCCATTAGGTTCAACATTGGCCAGTGCGCCAGTATGG